>BQKN01000729.1:940448-971887 GCA_022839385.1 Asparagus kiusianus | reverse complement strand
AGCCTTAGCAGCAAACCCATGAGTTCAACAACAGAACCCTAACCTCACCAACAAACAGCAAAGCTTAACAACAAGGGTAAAGCTTCAGCTAACTTCAACAACAAACAGCAAAGCTTAACAACACACTACATTAGCAGAATCATATTAATAGGTTGTTAACAGAGCATATCATCATCATGTTAAGCAAAACATTTGGTAATTTATAATTAATGATAACCTAGGGGTTGACTGCTCCCCCCCCGCTCCCCTTGCTCGAAGCGCGATCGTGGGAGGAACCCCTATCGCGAGGAAGGTTAGACGGCCCAACACCTTGGGCTTGGAGAAATCGTTGCCAGAGCTCTTTCTCCACCGTCATTTGCCTGCCGTCCCAAAACACCTCAATCAATTCCGGGCCAGCGCGAGAAGGCTGCGGTTGATGGCTTTGAGGTTGGTCAACGGACATGTCGATGAGACCCTGCTCATTGTTTGCCTGCTGCTCACGGTCTCCACCTACAATCTGAGTGATGACGAAACCTTCCATCAGACGAAGGTCCATGGGAGAGGTGTAACGAAACCTAATCCTCTTAGGGATATCCGAATATTCCCTAATCTCTAGCAGCACCCTGCAGTCTCTGAAGTTTGTCTTCGTGGTGACGTCAGCGGAGCAGTACACGCATTGCCCGATGCCCTCGAAGAGTGATTGGAGGAACTCCCACTCCCAGAGGTGGTAGGGGAGATTGAAGAGGCGGACCCACGTAAACATGGGGAACGGCAATGCTCTAAGCCTGAGGTCCTCCCGCCAAAGCCTGAATCTGCCCACGAAGGACCCAAGATTTACAGGACTGAGCTCGACCGCCTGATCTAGTAGCTCATCAGAGGGGAATTTAACCATAAACCTATTTATAGATACCCGCTTGATCTCATAGGTCCAATCCCAGACGTTGAATCGATACCCTAGCATCTCTCTGAGCTCCTCCAAAGATGGCAGACCCACCTCAATAGTCAGGAGAGCGAATGTAGAAAGCTCCTGAATGTTGCTGGCGACGTTATCTGGTACGGGGAGCAATCGTGGCGAGGCGTTTGCTACAAGACCATGAGGGCAATTCCGGGAGATATGCCCATCACCATGGCAATGTATACACGCGCTAGCATCGTGAGACATGATCCTTCTGGTTCGAAACTACGATCGTGTAGTTGATAATGAGGCTGGGATGGGGAGAAAATGGCGGTGATGGGAAGATTGATGGCTTCGTCGATAGGTCGTGTCATGGATACAGGGGAAGGGTTGAGGGTTAATTAAAGCGTGGTGGCTGGGTATAGCGAGGAGACAGATGATAATACTGGCTGTCTTGGAAACATAATCTACTATGGACGCATTTAATACAAAGAGAAACCCACTATCTTTTTCCTTGATCACCTTAGCAACTAAAAGGCTAAAGTTGACAAGAGAGCGTTACCCTTAGATAACAATCCATAATCTTGATAACAGAGCGCTAACCTTAGCAACCAGTCCATAACCTCTTAGTTAACCAGTAAATGACGTTGATAACCAGACCATGTTCTTAATAAAAAAAGCTCAACAATACAACCTTGTATGATGCCACGTCCTTCTTTACAGCCATGCTACAACCTTAACACCCCAAAAATTAGCTTATAACAGACAAATAAGGAGCTAAACGTTACAGGAGCTAATGTTAGATACGATTCCACAAGTTTAACAACAGATAGCTAACCTTAACAACAAATACATAAGCTTGACAACAGAGAGCTAACTCTAACAACCAATCAATAAGCTTGAAAACAGGTCGTTAAGCTTAGTATACAATCCATAAAATTAACAACCAATAAATAACAAATGCAGCCAGTCCTTATTTAACAACAAAACAGTAAGCTGAACAATATAACAATGTATCCTGACACGTTTTTACAATCTTGCTTAAAACCCTACCAAAGTTAGCTCAACCAATATAAGCTTGTAAATACAAAGCCAATCTTAACAACCAATCCATAAGCTTGTAAATAGGGCGCTAACCTTAGTAACTTGTCCATAAGCTTGACAACCAGGCATAACCTTGAAAGCCAATCCATGAACCATAACAAACATAACAATACAACCCCGTGATCTCCTTAACCCACAAGCCTAACCAGGAATTAATGTTAGCCACCATTCATCAAGTTTAACAACACAACAATAACATTAACAACAGGGCGCTAAACTTAACAACCAATACATAAAATTGACAATCAGCACATAACCTTGATAGCCAGACAACGATCTTAACAACAAGACATTCCGTGTAAACTTGTACAACCATGTAACATACCACGTCTTTCTTTACAATCTTGCTTACAACTTTAACAATGAAAAATAAGCTTAACAGCCACGCCGTGATCTTAACATAGAAAAAATAAGCATATCAACAACCCCGTGACCTTCTCAACAATTCCCTAAGTTCACCTGCACAATGAGGACTGATACAACTTGAACAACCAATAAATAAGCTTAACAACAGAACTCTTAGCTAACAACAATGTGCTAATCTTAGCAACCATCCCATAAGCTTGGCAACAGAACGCTAACCTTAGCAACCAATATATAAGCTTGTAAATACAAAGCCAAACTTCACAATAAACACGTAAACTTGACAAAACAAGCAATAAAGTTGACAGCGTCTCCATAATATATTTCTGATAAATCGTTAAACGTAAAGCTGAACAACCTGTAACAAAAAATAATTTCCCATACAATCATGATACAACCTTAAACTAAACAAATAAGCTTGAATACACGATGATACTGCACGTATTACCATTGCCTCTGCTCTAAGTTCCATAGCCTTGGGTGAATATAACTGGCTCCCTTCAATGAACTTGTTCAATAACAAGATAGTTAAGATTGATAGGTGCGTGGAATACGATCAATTCAGCAGGATCAATGTGTGAATCACCTAGGAAGGCACGCGAATGCTGGTGGAGATAGTCTTCTGGCTTACGGTTACACTGTATAGCTATACAGTGTTAACGTAAGCCAGAGGACTATCTCCACCAGCATTCGCGTGCCTTCCCATGTGCTTCACGCATGACCCAGCTGAATTGATTGTATTCCACGCAACTATCAATCTTAACTATCTTTTTATTGTACAAGCTCATTGAAAAGAGCCACATGCACTCACCCACAGCTAATGGAACTAGAGCAAACACAAGGGGATAACGTCTTCAACAGCGTGGGGGGTACCCAAGATCTTCATCGGTGTGCGCAAGCCTCGTACCCATGACCTTCGTCGGCGTGAGGACCAGCGTTGATCTTCTGCTTTTAATGGCGAAAGGAGAACTTGAAGGTTATGGGGAGAGGGTAGCTTTTTTCAGATTAAATATAGAGGGTCTGTTGAGAATAAATGGTAGGGGAGATCGAGGAAAGATTGCGCCGAAAAGGATACCTGCGCTATCCTGTAGCTGAACAGGCGAAGGTATGGTGATGTTGCCGCGTGGAATGTGGGGATAGGTAGATGTTCAGGTTATATTAACTCTCCTCCTTGGGAACTAGGAGGAACATTTAATGCAGTAGCAGAGAATATAGGCCGCTGACCGTGCTAACCAAACTCAGGTGAATAACAGTGAATAACAGTAAGGGACCTCTCCACAAGAGGGCGCTAACCATACCAAACAATACCAAGCTCAAGTGATAACAGTAAGTTGACAATAAAGCGTTAACCTTAGCTAACAATCCATAAGCTTGACAACAGAGCTGTAACCTTAGCAACCTTTCCATAACCTTGACAACCAGTACTAAATCTTAACAACAAAGCCACGATCTTATCCAAAAAACCATAAGCTCAAAAATACAACCTTGTATAACGTCACGTCCTTCTTTAAAGTCTTGCTACAACCTTAACAACCAAAATATTAGCTTAACAACAGACAAATAAGCCTTACAACAGAGCTACACGTACAACAGGGAGCTAACGTTAGATACCATTCCATAGTTTTGACAACAGATAGCTAACATTAACAACCAAAACACAAGCTTGACCGCAGAGATCTTACCTTAACAACAGGGTGCTAACCCTATTAGTAACCACTCAATGTAGCTTGACAACCAGCACATAACCTTGACAGCCTGCACACGATCTTAACTACAAAACCAAAAGCTCACCAATTCAACCCCGTGCTCTTTCTCAACTGATAAGCTAACAGTAATAAACGTTACACCTTGTGCTTATGTTAGATACGATTCCACAAGTTTAACAACAGATAGATAACCTTAGCAACCAATACATAAGATTGACAACAGGGCGCTAACTTTAACAACCATTCAATAAGCTTGATAACAGTTCGCTAACATTAGCAACCAATACATAAGATTGACAACAGGGCGCTAACTTTAACAACCATTCAATAAGCTTGATAACAGAGATTAACAACCAGTAAATAACCATGTCAGACACTCCTTAACAACAAAGGGTAAAGCTCAACAATACAACAATGTATCCTGCCACGTCCTTCATTATCGTCATTCTTAACATAGAATAAATAAGCCCAACAACAGAGCTAAACGCAACAACAAGGTGCTAACCCTAGCAACCATCCCATAAGCTTGGCAACAGATCGTTAAACTTAGCAACCGATATATAAGCTTGTAAATACAACGCCAAACTTCACAATAAACACGTAAAGTTAACAAAAAAACCAATAAATGTGACAGCGGGGCCATAATATTTCTTGATAAATCGTTAAACCTTAACAAAACAACCTGTATCAGGTAGGTATTTACCTTTACAATCATGCTACAACCTTAAACAAATAAGCTCATCAACAACCCACCTAAACTAAACAAATAAGCTTCAATACACGATGATTACTGCATGTACAACCTTTGTCTCTGCTCTAAGTTCAATATCCGTGGGTGATTATAACTGGCTCCCTTCAATGAACTTGTGCAATAACAAGACAGTTAAGATTCATAGGTGCATGGAATACGATCAATTCAGTTGGATCAATACTTGAATCACCTAGGAAGGCACGCAAATACTGGTGGAGATAGTCTTCTGGCTTACGTTTACACCGTATAGCTATACGGTGTTAACGTAAGCCAGATGACTATCTACACCAGCATTCGCATGCCTTCCCACGCGATTCAAGTATTGATCCAAATGAATTGATCGTATTCCACGCACCTATCAATCTTAACTATCTTGTTATTGTACAAGATCATTGAAAAGAGCAACATGCATTCACCCACAGCTAATGGAACTAAAAGCAAACACAGAAGGGGATAACATCTTCATCATCGTGAGGGATACCCAGGATCTTCATCAGTTTGCGCTAACCCCGTCGTTATGACCTTCATCGGCGGGAGGACTAGCGTTGATCTTCTGGTTTTAATGGCGAAAAGAAAACTTGTAGGTTTTGGGGTGAGGGTAGCCATTTTTTCAGTTTAAATATAGAGGGTCAACAGAGAATAATTTGTAGGGGAGATCGATGAAAGATTGTGCCGAAAGGATGACTGCGTTATCCTGTGGCTGAACAGGCGAAGGGATGGTGATGTTGCCGCGTGGAATGTGGGGATAGGTAGGTGTTCAGGTTATATTAACTCTCCTCCTTGGGAACTAGGAGGAACATTGAATGCAGTAGCATAGAATACAACGCCAAACTTTACAATAAACACGTAAAAAATTAGCTAACATTCCATAAACCCTAACCACCGATCGCTAACCTTAGCAACCAATATATAAGCTTGAGAATACAACGCCAAACAACACAATAAACACGTAAAGATTGTAAAATCCAGACAATAAAGGTGACAGCGAGTCCATAATAATTTTGAAAAAATGTGAAACTTAACAAAACAGCCTTGTATCAAGCAATAATTTCCTTTACAATTATGCTACAACCTTAACAACAAACAAATAAGCTTATCAACAACCCCATAAACTTGTCAGCCAATTGCAAGTGAATAATAGTAACCTAAACAACAAACAAATAAAACTGACAACAAAGAGCAGGTGGATAACAGGTGTATAACGGTAAACTTCACATTCAATCGATAAACTTATAAACCAATCAAAAACTTCAACGTTAAAGTGATAAACTTGACAACCAAATAACAACCTTAACAACCAAGTCATCACTTTAACATTAAAATGATAAACTTGACAACCAAGTAATGACCTTAACAACAAAGCCTAAACTTCAACATTAAAGTGTTAAAATTGAAAACGAAGTAATAACCTTAGCAGCCAAGTTATATCCTTCACTTGTAATGATATACAGGACAAGAAATTCATATACATGACAACAAAACGCCAAACTATATAGGCTCGTTACAGCTTGCACGATTGTGACCCTCCATGTTGCAGCGAGAGCACTTAACAGGTCGGGTGTTCAGCGACCTGTTGTTGATTCGTCTAGTGCATGGTCTGCCACGTCTTTTTTTGGTGAGAGGAGGCTTCAACAATCGCTCTTCTGGCGGTACAAAGCGCTTCTCGTAATCTGGTATGGGGTAGATGATCGGTGCATAGCTTGCTCTGAATGAGTCCACAGTCATGTACCAATCGCAATATTGATAAATTTCTCGTCCCATCCATGCAATTGCAGCGCACGCATGTTTGCAGGGAATGCGGGTGATGTCCCAGGACCTGCAGGAACAAGTCCGATTCCTCAAATCTACGCGGCAAGTTTTATTGGACTCGACCTCCACAATATCTTCCGTCGAATTTTTAATCGCCAAGCAGCTACCATGCTGAATGTTATCACTCAGCACCATCTCCGCTTCCGGGCATAAGAATCCAGACCATTTCTGAGCCAATAGCCTCCTTTCATGCATGTGTTCCATTATTTGCTTCAGTATGGTCTCAACCAAAGGTAAGATTCGCAACAATCGTGCCTTTCTTATCCAGCTGTTGAAGGACTCAGCAACGTTTGAAGTAACATGGCCATACCTTAACAACAACACCATAACATTAACAATAAAACCATAAACTAAACATTAAAGACCTAACCTTAACAACAAATATCCTAAGCTTAACAGCAAAACCCTAGCAGAATAACTCTAACCTTAACAATAAAAATCTAACCATAACAATAAAACCATAAACTAAACATTAAAGACCTAACCTTAACAACAAATATCCTAAACTTAATAACAAAACCCTAGCAGAATAACTCTAACCATAACAATAAAAATCTAACCTTAATAGAAAACTGTAGGATAACTCTAACCTAAACACCTATAACAGTGCTGTAACAAAATAACGTAGGGACCAAGCTATCTTACCTTATACCAGGAAAATGCGCGTTTGCCCATCTCTCCGGGGAGTATTCCATTACAGCGACGTAAGCCCTGTGATCGATCGCTGCCAATTCTTTCATGTCATTATCCCATTCAGATATTGTAAACTTATAAGCCGCGGATTGTAACAGCTCGCCCAACGTAGTCGCGACATTTGCCTTGTGACCAAAATCCTTCATCTTCTTTTTGAAATTCTCGACTAGATGCAGAACACACCTTGAATGGAATGCATCTGGAAAGAATTCGTCGACTGCTGCCCTGATACCCTTGTCGGCGTCTGAAATCATTATCAGTCGATGTGGAGGTTGGTAAGGTTTTTCCCTATCATACAGTAACGTCCATAATCCTTGTAAGAACCATTTCCAGTTAACCTCATTCTCTTGGTCGCATACGCAATAAGCTAGGGGAAATATTCCCTGGTTGCCGTCATACCCAGTAGCGCTAAGTAGTATGCCTCTGTAACGATCTTTAATAAATGTTCCATCCAAAAACAATAGAGGCCTACACCCAGCAATAAACCCTTCAATACAGGCATTATAACTAATGAACAATCGCCTGAACCTCCCGTCATCAGCATCAATAACAACACGACTCCCTGGATTAGTTGCATGCACCATGGATTCATACCTGCATGAATATAACAACAAAGCAGTACAGTTAGCGAAGGATTCCTAACCATAACGAATGATCTTCAAACTTCACGACCAACACGTACACTTAACGACGAACAAATAACTTTAACAACTAATACGTATAGTTAGCAACCAAAACGTAAGCAGTAGATTTAGCAAAGGATTCATAGCCATAACAACTGATCTTCAAACTTCACAACCAACACGTACGCTTAGCGACGAACCAATAACTTTAACAACTAATACGTATAGTTAGCAACGAAAACGTAAGTAGTAGACTTAGCAGCGGATTCATAACCATAACAACCGATCTTCAAACTTCACAACCAACCCGTATACTTAACGTCGAGCCACCAACTTTAACAACTACTACGTATAGTTAGCAACCAAGACGTAAGAGTGATTTCAGAAGAATAAAAAGGATAAGGACCATCTCAGTGAATCGTAAGCCTCATCATCGTCACCGAACAGGTCCAATTGAGCTGTCTCCTTGCTCCACCACGCTTTACTGTAGTTAATCTTGATGCCAAAATTAGAGAGCATGTCGTTCTTGATATCGACCGCACGAAGATCTGGCCTAACCTTCAAAACAGCCTGTATTTGGCTAGCAATGAACTTCCTTGATGCCCTTGAGTTGCCAGCATTTGCTCCATGTTGACCGCATGTGTGGGTAGACACGAAATTCTTTATGGACATGATAGAAGAATTTCTGAGCGGGGAAGCAAACAACATCCAAGGGCAACCATGAGTGTGTTTGAATCGGCAATAGACTCTTATGCGTCTTTGTTCATTGTGGTAAAAATCATACTCGAACCGTTTAGCAATTGAATAGTATTGAAGTACTAATCTAACTTCAGCTGCACTATCAAATTTCTGACCAACTTCACGTATGGAGGTGTGCCACTCAGCTGGGATCTTTGTTTGGTGATTAAGCATGTCTTCCAGCAGCATGATCGAGTCGCCGGTGGGGTGGTCATTAGGAATACGCTCATCATTACAGGTTTGGGTGAACGTGGTATCTGCGCACCGCGAGTTTTGTGTCGGTATTGTCCTGAAGCAGTAATAAAAATACATAGCCTTAGCAACAAACAGATAACCTTAACAACGAACTCATAAACATAACAGCCAACACATATCCTTAACAACTAACCTTTATACTTAAGGACGGACTCGTGACCTTAACAACAAACGCATATACTTAACATCAAACACCTTATCTTAGCAACCAACCAGTATACGTAACAGCCAACAAAACACCTTATCTTAGCAACCAACCAGTATACGTAACAGCCAACAAATAACCTCAACAACCAGTGCTTAACATAACCTTGACAACAAACACATTACCTAAGCAACCAATGCATGAGGTTAACAACTAATGGCAAAACCTATCAGTAAACTCAAAAGGAAATTAGGGGTGTAATTCCTACGCAGTATCCGGCGTCGTCTGCGTGTTCTGCGATGTTGAGGATTCCCCAGCGGAGGTAGCATACAAATTCGCGTCTGTAAATCCATTACGCCGACAATACTCGAACATCAAATTTAAGTCGTCGTCATTGTCAATTGAAATACTGAATTTCTTTTCCCTTTCGCAAATGAACTTCAGTGAAAGAGATTGCATTGGTATTTTAAGCCTTTCCGCCACTCGATATCTCAAGCTGATTATTTCTGTATTCTCTTTGATAACGACGAATACACCGTCACCACCTTTGTTGCTTTTTGCCTTCGTTACCACGCATAGAAGAGATCCATCCGCCATTTTATTACAGGGAGTAGTTGACGAATCGAAGAGGCTTTTTTGAGGATAATTAAGTTGGGGAATGGAAACAAATCAGCGATTTTAGTTTGAGGGGGAATATAGCTGGTGATAATTTTGGAGGGAAATGGGAATTTCCCCCCAAAAAAAGTCATTCTAATCAACATTTAATGCCTACAGTCGAAACGATGGGTTTCCGTCGTGAGAGGGCGACGAACACAGGCTGGTAAGGGTATTTTGGGCATTTCGATAGGGGGTTTAACGGAGTGAGGCCTGGGGATTCGTTTTGGGGGCTGGAATTAAATCGGGGGCGGTTTTGGGGGTAAAGGGAACGTTGAAAAAGTCTTGGGGGGGCAGAGCACGTTTTGGGTAGTTTTGGGGGCTGGAAGCAATTTTCCCTTTTTTTTTCTATCTTTTGATGCAGACGTAATATATTCTCAATATCACTGCTCTTCATCTGATGGGAGATTTTAAGATATGTGGATTAAATTGAACTTTAATAAACCATCCAATTTTATTGGCATAACTAGCAATTTATTTTTATTTTTTTACAAGAAAAAGTCATATCTAATCAATTTAATTACAGCTAGATATATCATAATAAAACCTAGATTTATATCTAATTAGCTAGCACAATATTAAAGAGGAAAAATCCAGTCGAATATCGTGAAACAGCAAATTAATTAAATACACTGTTACAGTCACCAACAACTAGCTTATTCTGTTGGATTTTTCAGTTAAAACGAAACAAAACAAAAAAAAGATCTTTGGTTAAATAAAATAAAATAAAAAACAGAAAAAGAAATCTCATGAGGATCACAATATTAACCACTTTTTAAATTCAAACACTCTTTAATTCCCTCCCCCCTCCTCCTATAAAAACCCCCTCCCACTCTCACTCCCCACTGATCACCTCGAAAAAACATGGCTTCCTCCCTCCCCCTCTCCCTCCTCCTCCTCCTCGCTGCCGCCGTCACGGGCTCAGCCCGCACCCTCCCGACCCAGCCCAAGCCCGCGACCCTCTCGAGGCCCGGCCCGATCCAAGTCGACGGCCGGGGCTTCACCAAAGTCTGCGACCGGGACCGCTTCGCCTTCCTCGGCCTCGACATCGGCGGCTTCGCCTACTGCAACGCCTCGCTCCCCTACGCCACCCGGGTCGACAGCCTCATCGGCCTGATGTCCGTCGCCGAGAAGGTCCGGCAGCTCGGCGACATCTCGGAGGGGGTGAGGAGGATCGGGCTCGAGAAGTACAACTGGTGGGCCGAGGCCCTTCACGGGATTTCCAGCGACGGGGTTGGCACCCACTTCGGGCCCTTGGCCCAGGGCGCTACCAGCTTCGCCAACGTCATCCTCTCTGCGGCTTCTTTCAATCAGACTCTTTGGAAAAAGATGGGCCAGGTAAATTCCCATAGAACAAATTTTCAAAACAAGTCTCAAACCGGTTTTTAATTTTCAAAACCGATCCATTTTTTTTATTACCAAAATCGACTCACTTTTTGTCACGTCAGCTTAATCTCATTTCCTATTAGTCGAGGTTACCAACCCCGACTATTTAGGGACATGAAAAATCGGGTTTAAAGCTTCTAATTGGGGTTTAACAACCTCCTAAACAGCTGGGGTTACCAACCCCGACTGTTTAGGAATGAGATTAAGCTGACGTGACAAAAAATGGATCGATTTTGGTAAATTTCGATACGTCGTTCCCGACTCATCTCAAGTTTTGTTTGAATATTTCCAACGATATAATGCGTTGTTTCAGGCTGTTTCCACCGAGGGAAGAGCCTTGTACAACATCGGCTACAGCGTCCTGACATTCTTCTCCCCGAACATCAACGTCGTCCGCGACCCAAGGTGGGGGCGGACGCTCGAGACCGCAGGCGAAGACCCGAAGCTCGTCGGAGACTACGGCGTTCAGTTCGTCAGGGGACTACAGGACGTCGAAGGGCACGAAGGCTCCGGCGACCCTAACGCTAGGCCCCTCAAGGTCGCGTCCTGCTGCAAGCATTACGCCGCTTACGACGTCGAAACGGACACGGACAGCGGGATTTTCCACAGCCGCCGCACATTCGACGCCAGGGTACGTAGACGCGCGCCCCCTCTCAGCTCAGCTCGCCTGAGAAATTCAGTATTCCTTTGAAATCAAATCGTAACGTCATTCTCGCTTGTGACTGGTTCAGGTGACGGAGCAAGACATGGTCGAGACGTTCCTCCGGCCTTTTGAGATGTGCGTGAAGGAGGGTGACGCGAGCAGCGTTATGTGCTCGTACAACAAGATCAACGGCGTCCCCTCGTGTGTCGATACGAGGCTCATGAAGCAAACGATTCGAAATGAGTGGAACCTTCATGGGTACGTTCGGATTGATTCAAACTTCACGTTCAGAAAAATCATAAAAGAAATTAGCTGCACGAACCGATTTATAATTTTTTTGAAATTTTGATTATAGTTACATTGTGTCGGACTGCGACTCCCTCGACGCCATCCATTCGTACCAGCATTGGCTCGATTTCAGCCCAGAGGAAGCAGTGGCTGCAGCAACGAGAGCTGGTATGTATATCGATCTCCAATCGCCTTAACCCGAACTTTATCGATACAGGATTTATGTGCACATTGACATGCACCTTGGTTACGTGTATCGTCAGGTCTGGACTTGGATTGCGGGCTGTTCGGTACAAATTACCACAAGGATCGCGGCGTTAAAGCAGTGGCAGAGGGAAAACTGGCCGAGAAAGACATCGACAATTCCCTCAGGAATCTGTACATGGTTCTTATGAGGGTCGGATTCTTCGATAACATTCCGCAATACGAGAACCTCGGTGTCAAAGATATCTGCACACCCGAGAACATCGAATTGGCAAGAGAATCAGCGCGACAAGGTATCGTTCTCCTCAAGAACGAGCGCAGTACTCTACCCTTGGCATCGACCAAGGGCAATAAGAAGCTCAAGGTCGCTGTTGTTGGCCCCCACGCTCAGGCTACCGATGTCATGAGAGGAAACTACGCAGGTGAAACATCTATCGATATCGATATCATTTTTACACTGGAATATCAGTATAAAAGCTAATTATGAAGAGACTAATGCATATATATGTAGGTCCTCCGTGCCAAATCACATCACCTGAGAACGGAATCTCCAGACATGTCAACGTGATCACAAGATTGGGATGCAATGATTTCCGATGCAAATCGGCGCATAACATCTCTGAAGCCGTGAAGGCTGCAAATATCGCCGACGCCACAATCATTGTCACAGGACTGGATCCGTACCACATTGAGGGAGAGGAGAAAGACCGAGACAATCTTCTTCTCCCTGGTTATCAGACTCATCTCATCGAGCAAGTCGCCGAGGCCTCCAATGGCCCTGTCGTGCTCGTTATCATGTCTGGCGGTGGCGTTGATATCTCGTTTGCGCAGAACAACCCGAAGATTGGTGCTATTCTCTGGGCGGGTTATCCCGGTCAAGAGGGTGGGCACGCCATCGCCGATGTGGTCTTCGGACGATACAATCCAGGTAATGTAGAAATTTAAAGCATTCGTGTGATGATCAAAGTTAGACACTTGCCGGGAACACTTACTCCAAGTTCTTGAAACAGGAGGAAGGCTCCCACTTACATGGTACACGAACAAGTATGTAAACTTGCTTCCGATCACGTCGATGCGCCTCCGACCAGATACCGAGCTCGGCTACCCCGGCCGAACTTACAAATTCTATGACGGCCCCGAGATCCTCTATCCCTTCGGCTTTGGCCTCAGCTACACTGGGTTCAGATACACAATCAAGAACTTCTTGGCTGCCGCCACCATCGCCATGTCCTCCTCCCACCAGAAATGCAAGAACGTAACCTACAGGGCCGACACTTTCGGATTCGCGCCTCCGAAATGCCAGTCGATCGTCGTCGCAGACTCTCCCTGCGGCGAGACGATCAAGATCGACGTGCAGGTGACGAACACCGGAACGGTCGATGGGACTGACGTCGTGTTAGTGTACTCGAAACCTCCAGTGGAGATCGACGGAGCTCCGTTGAAGCAGTTGGTGAAGTATGAGAGGGTGTTTGTTCCGGCAAAATCCGCGAAAATCGTGAAGTTTGAGCTGAATGCTTGCGAGGCCCTGGGGATTGTTGACAGCACTGCTTATGTTGTTCTGCCGGCAGGGGAGCACATGATTCAGGTTGGCGATGGAGAGAAGGCTGTAGGGTTTCCTGTTGAGATTAAGTTCTGATGCTGATAATTCCTGTTAGCCTACTGGCTTCAGTGAGCTTACTATTCAACGAGCAGTTGAATATTTTGTGCACAATTTGTAGTTTTTGATTTAATAAATGCTAAGAAGTGATTATCTGATATGGCTGTTGACAGGATATCTTACTTTCTGTCTGTTATTTGAGAGATCAAGTTATATATGCAAAAGTTCATAGAGAAAGTGACAATAAATCTGACGTCTGAAAAAAAAAAAAACTAAGTAAGGTAAACAATAATTGCAAATTCAAGAAATATCTAATGCAAGAAAAAGTCTAAGCAAATATCCCCCGTATGCATGATAATAACAACTGGCAACACCAAAAGCAAAACCTGCAACAACATAATAGACAAGAATGATGACCACTATTTTTGCTATCAAGGGTTGCATAAACAAGTTGTTATGTAACTGTAGGGGCATAAACATAAAGCTTATTTATAAATGCATGCGATTGATAGCATCCCCGTACACATGGTCATTTTTATTTAGGCAGACAGCAGTAGCTAGCATCGTCAAATTCATGCTCTCATCCTCCTCACAGTAGTATCAATACTATTAGGGGCATGCCGGCGATCCTTAACGCAGTTTGATGGACAGCGACCAAGATCATCGTCGACCCTCCTACGGCAGCAAACCGTCTCATTCACTGCCGCAGATCACAGGACACGGTGGGCTAATCAGCCAATTTCCTCTTGCGGCTGCTGCATGAATGTCGAGCTGGCTGACAGAAGCAAGCGACGCTATTGTAACGCTCTGTGACACGATCGTCATATTATTAGCCATTTTATTTGGTATTGCAGATGCTAGCAAGCTCCATGGGGATGGAGGGTGAAAGGATATACGTATGGAGGTAACACAATCTAAGTGGCTTACTCGGTTTCGGTTTATGAAGGCATACTAGAAATTTTTAATCTTTTGAGAGGTAAACCATATATACAAGAATGCACGTCTCTTTACCTGTTCAATGTTAGTAAAGAGGTCATCATACAGGGATTGTAGACAGTTAAAAACATATATAGTTCACTGTTATCTCATCGTCACAGGCTTTTTGAGCTTGACTCCAAGAAAACTGGGTACTGATAATGCTTATGAGCCTGTTTTAAATAATAAATAGTTGAAGCCAAAGGTATCATGTTTGACAATACCTACAATCTACAAACAATAAGCAGTCCACACATTTGAAACTATCTACCATCTGCATCGGGTCCTCGAAAGGACCGAAATGACTTGATATCTCAAACTTGGTTCACCAACCTTTCGATATAAACAACCAACACTCCATTCTCTCAAGTGGGACGTCGTAAATAGAAGCTGAATTGCTTTTGAAGATTCGAAACCACAAACTTGTCACTCCTCGCCAGTAGATGAATAGAACTCAGCCATCTGCGTACCCCTTCCAGCTACTGCAATTTGGTACATTCCACTGGTTGCAATAAACAGTAACGACAGTTAATATCCATATTGCCCCTATAGAGAATAAAATGACACAACCATTTGAGATAGTTTGGTTATGCGCAGCGGAGGCCATTAAATGCACCAATTAAAAATACTAGAGATAAGCCTAAGAGGGCTTGGTCAGGAAATTACTAAGAAGGATATGATAATGCCTAACCAAGTGGAGGAGATAGATCTCAACAGAAGTGAATGAGTATGATTCATGCAGAGTTTTGGGACAAGACGTTGTAGTTGTTGGTGGTGATAGTTAACATCTACAGCACTGGCCTTGGAACCAATTAATTGAAAGACAAGAAAGAGACGGTGAAGAGTACCAAAGAACATTCACCTGCCGCAGTTTAACGCATCCAATGCTTCTGGCTCTGGGACACTAACTACCAGATGAGAATGCTCAATCAGTTTTCCACACTGACCAAGTCTCCAACACCTTATTCTTTGATCCAAACCGGTGGAGAAGGCCCATATGCCATCTGTCCATATGCCTGAAAAAAGAAATTCTTGTGAGAACATAATTTGTAGTGTGGACCTGATTCAGCTGGGTGAATCCTTTTCAGAGGCAGCTATGCTCAACTAAAAGCAGACGAGTGGTAATGTAATACTAAAGACTCGAGAAAAAGAAACTCAAAAGTTCCATGCAAAAAACTTGCTTCTGGTTTTAAACATCAGAAAAACCAGCGTGGCAGGATTCATCCCTTGTATAGACAGTGCTGTAGACCAAAAACGAGATCATGGGCTGATACCTTTAACCGCTGAACTGTGAGCAGAATCAACTTTATCTCGATAATGTACCCTAAGCTGATAGTGGTTATGCATGCTATGACTAGAACACTTCTCAGTGAAGATTGATCCTGCCAGAACATAGTTTCCCATCAGTAGCAAATTACAATCCAAGGAAAAAAAGAAAGCAAGCATCACACTGTACCTGACTCCCGACCAGTTACACAATCTGGCATGTGATTCAATTTATCAGTTGGCTCACTACTACAAGAATCACTCTTCATTGTTTTCCTCGTTAAATCAAAGACAAGGTAGTTCACTGCCTGATCATCTCCACCACTTACAAGACAGTAAGTTTCAGATTTTGGCAGCAGACAATCCATTCTTTCTGAAACATGGAGGCAGTTAACACCAGACTGGTGAACTGAATTGAGAATATGGAGGGGCCAAACTTGATGAATCTCAGATGATGCTATGTTGGAATTTGGCTGAGAAGTTGTCTGATTTTTGGCAGAATCACTTCTCCCGAAAGATGAAGGGTCAACTGGAACTTGTTTGGTACCCTGACCATTATGATTGTCACCAGCAGCTTCTGTTACGGGTACTGAAACCCTGGCATTCTTCTGGGAGGGTTGATGCTTCAAGGATTTCCACCATCGACCTCCCTGGCTTCCTCTACCTGTCTGTGGCCGCCTTTGACAACCCATAAGCATTTCTAGTCTGAGCTCCAAAGTTCTTTGCATGAAACCATCAATGGTTTCGGTAATATCCCAGAAAGTAATGCTTCCATCGGTAGAACCACTAACGATGATATATGAATTTCCTGATCTAACAGTACCTACAAATGCAGAAGCACACAGTATTACTACAACAAAGATGATGGCAACTACTAAACTTTGCAGTGCACTAGCTCACGTTCATTGTGAAAAGTCAAAATTCCGATGTGTGCTTTTCTTAGAAATGACTCCCAAACCAGCTATCCCCAAGAAAATAAGTGCAAGTCATCCTTATTAAAGGTACAAGGAGCTTCCTCAAAAAAAAATATTAAATGTCCAAGGAAACCATAAAACGGGTGCACAAACAACAAGAGGAATGTACTGAAATATAGACAATCAATTATTGTTATCAGGTCGAGTGAACAGTTCTAAGACTCAGATCTCTCAGAGTATTAGTTTTTTTATTAGATATTTGATTATTTTAATGAAGTAGAATGGAAATATCTAGAAACCCTAACCAAGAAAATCAAAATCGAAGGTGCAGACAAGAAAAAAAAAATTAGAAGGGACAGGATATGAAAATAGATTATGCAAGAGAGGGTACAAAATGAGCATGAAATTGAAATAAAATGAAAGACAAAGTTTAAAAAAACTTATCGTGGAATTGATACTGCAACTTGCCACTCATATGATTGCAGCCTATTTTACACAGGTAAGGGTACGGACTACGGGTGCAGTTCGCGTGCAGTTCAGGTGCAGATGCGGGTACGTGACATGGAAAACTTGTCAAAGGTAGGGTACGGGACACGGATATATAATTGTATATACACATTGAAATTGATAATTACATGAGAATGATGAAAATTAATTTTGTTTTATTACATCCACATGTTATGAAAACTATAAAAAAACCTATAGGATTTTATGTTTCTGTAGTATGTGAAAACCCTAATTCATTATGAGATCTCTTGGGCTTTATATAGGCCCCTACACAACTTACAAATAAGTCCCTCACTAATACTAATATGTCAACACTCCTCCTCAAGATGAGCGAAAGATATCTACTAAGCCCATCTTGTCACATCCTCTAATCATATCTACTGAGCTAAGTCCTTTAGTCAGACAATCTGCTGCCTGGTCCTTAGTCGATACATGACTTAGCTCCAGTAGTCCACTATCCAACTTCTCTTTGATGAAGAACCTATCAATCTCGATGTGTTTGGTTCTATCATGCTGCACTGGGTTGTTGGCGATACTAATGGCTGACTTGTTGTCACACCACAACTTTATCTTAGATCCTTGATCCAGCTTCAGCTCCACCAGCATACTCTTCAACCATAGCAACTCAGCAACTCCTAAGGCCATAGCTCTATACTCTGCCTCAGCTGTCGATCTCGCCACCACCGACTGTTTCTTGCTCTTCCACGAGACTAAGTTGCCTCCTATAAAGATGCAGTATCCTAAGGTGGACCTCCTGTCATCAGCACAGCTAGCCCAATCAGAGTTGCAATAACCCTCGATGCTCACATGTCCATTCTTTCTGAATATCAGTCCCTTTCCAGGGGCACTCTTCAGATATCTCAGAATCTGGTACACAGCGTCCATATGACCCTTCCTCAGATCATGCATGTAGCGGCTCACCACACTCACTGCAAAAGAGATATCAGGACGTGTGTGACTCAGATAGATCAACCTGCCCACCAGCCTTTGGTATCTGTCACGATCAACTGGTTCTCCAGCCTCAGCACCCAGCTTGAACCTCGGGTCGATCGGTGTAGTTGCAGGTTTACACCCTAACATCCCTGTCTCTTTAAGAAGATCCAGTGCATACTTTCTCTGGGATAAGACAATCCCCTCCGTTCCGCGAGCTATTTCTATTTCAAGAAAGTATCGAAGCAAGCCAAGATCTTTTACCTCAAATTCCTTACCCAGTCTCACTTTGAGTTTGGCAATCTCCTTCTCATCATCCCCTGTAATAATCATATCATCCACATATACTGCAAGCATGGTGATGTGACCTTTATTTCGTCGGAAAAACACGGTATGATCAGCGTTAATCTGCCGGTATCCCATACCTATCATAGCCCGCCTAAATCTGTCAAACCAAGCACGAGGAGATTGTTTCAGGCCATATAGAGACTTCTTCAATCTGCAGACCTTGCCCACTGTCTGTTCTGTGTTGAATCCTGACGGAATTTCCATGTATACCTCTTCCACCAGATCTCCATGGAGAAATGCATTCTTCACATCTAACTGGTGTAGCTTCCATCCACCATTTACTGCCAGAGAGATCAAGGTCCGAACAGTGCTTATCTTCGCCACTGGTGCAAAAGTCTCATCATAATCGATGCCGTATGTCTGACTATATCCTTTTGCCACCAGACGAGCTTTGTAGCGCTCAACCTGTCCATCTGGATTTTGCTTCACAGTGAAGACCCACTTGCATCCAACTGCTCTCTTCCCTTTTGGTAGTTTTACTAACTCCCAAGTGCGGTTCTTCTCAAGGGCCCTTAGCTCTTCGTGCATAGCAGCTTTCCATTTCTGGTCCTTTGCAACCTGCCAATTGTTAGGTATAGTAACAGAGTCCAGTGATGCAATGAATGCTCCATGTGCAGGGTGGATGTTAGAATATGATACAAACTGAGCAAGATCCCAACCATATCTGTCGGGAGGATTTCCCGCATTACTGCGAGTAGTCCTCCGTACAGTTGTTGGTGTGGGAGGAGTAGGAAGAGGAATGAAATCACCTTGAGAGGAATCTGATGGTGGTGTAGGTGTCTCAGGAGTCGGGGCAGGCGTTGGTAAGAGACTTGGCACCAGTGGTACTGTAGATACTGTTGGTACTATTCCCGTAATTTGTTTCCCCTTCCTACTATAGGTAAGTAGTTCCCCCTGAGCCGTTGGCCTAACACCTATTGTCTCATTCTCCTCTTCATCTTCAATCTCTTGCTCCTCCTCAACCAAGTCTCCTTCCCAAGGAATCGTTACGGAAATTGATTTTTCTGATTTCTCACCATTCTCAGCCATTGATTTCTCCACATTCATCAATCTCTCACCATTCTCCTCCTCTCGCCTCATACTTCCAGTATTAGGCGAGTTATCAACGGATGAAGTTACCTTCCGGGTGTAATATGGCTCAAGTTCTCGAAAGTGCACATTCATACTCACAAACAACCTTTTCTCCACCGGGCTCCAACAAACATAGCCCTTCTGAGTAGCAGAATATCCCACAAAGATGCATTTCACCGTTCTAGGGGCAAGCTTCCCGACGGACGGCCTGTTGTCCTTCACAAAGCACACACAGCCAAACACCTTGAGTGGAAGAAGCCCACCATTATCTTCCTTCAACAACTCACACGGAGACTTCCAATCCAGCACTCTCGAGGGCATTCTGTTGATTAGTGCTGCCGCGGTCAACACTGCTTGCCCCCATAATGTTTCTGGGACATTCATAGCGATCATCATGCTTCTAGCAACCTCTAAAAGATGTCGGTTCTTTCTTTCCGCTACCCCATTCTGAGCTGGTGTGTATGGACAGGTCGTCTGGTGATGTATTTCTTGAGCTGACAAATACTCTTCAAAGGCTCTATTGGTATACTCTGTCCTATTATCTGACCTCAATACTTTTATCACTGCTCCGTATTGAGTCTGAACAGTCCTATGAAATTTTGGAAACACCCAAACACATCACTCTTATTCTTCATGAGGTATAACCAAGTAACACGAGAGAAGCAATCAATAAATGTAACAAAATACTTGTATCCATTCATAGAACTTGTGGAACAAGGTCCCCAAACATCTGAATGTACCAAGTCAAATACATGAGAACTTCTATGACCAGAACTAACATAAGAGCTTCTAGTAAGCTTTCCAAACTCACATGCATCACACACAAGTTTCTGTTTATTTGCTTTCTCAAATAAAGAAGGATACAATCTACCTAAAACACTAAAAGATGAGTGTCCCAAACGCTGATGATGAAGCATTAACTCATTTTCAACACTCATTTTAGATTCTACTCCAGCTTCCTCTATGACTGACACCAATGCTGAATCCAGCCCTTTATGATCCAGATACCACAGTCCACTATGTCATGTGCCAGTCCCAAGTCTCCGCCCTGTCCCCTTCTCCTGAAAAACCACCTTGGGAATATCAAATGAAACAATACATTTTAGTTGGAGAATGATAGAACTAATGGACAAAAGATTGACTGGAAATGAAGGAGCATGCAAAACATTGGACAAAGTTACAGAACCAATACAATCGACTGTACCCTTACCAACCACCGGCTGAAATGTACCATCAGCTGTTTGAATACTATCAGGTGATGCTAAGTGAGTATATGATGAGAACTCACTAGCATTCCCTGTCACATGCCGAGACGCACCGGAGTCGACTATCCATTCTGATGATCTGTTGGGAGACATAGAAGCAAGAGCATGTATGTCATCAGTACCTTTGGTCGGATGAGCATAGGTAGCATTATTATCTCTGGCGAAGAACGAAGTGGATGCCTCCTCAGTGCCACTCCTCAAGTCTCCATCCCCTGCTACTTGCTGCTTCTTCCTGAGTATCGCCAGGAGAGCACGATCCTCCTTAGTAAAGACCACCTCAGCTTCCTCTTCTTCTGCTACCGTCAGATTCACCCGATTCCCTGCTCCTCTTCCACCTCGTCGACCCCCACGGCCACGACCACGTCCTCCGAACTGTCCACGTCCACCCGAATCTCCTTCCTTGGGTGGTTTGGTGCAAGCATGCCTTAGATGACCTACCGCACCGCAGTTGTAGCACTGTCGGGTCTCTCCCCTAGATCCAGTGTTGCTAGAGGCTGTTTTGGGGTTTGGGTAGGGGCTGTTTTGGGGTTCAGGTTGGTTTCGGTCAGGTGGGGAGATCAGGGGGCTGATGTCTCAGGGATTTTTAGGGTTCAGGGTTGATGTCTTGGGGTTCAGGGATTTTTGGGGTTGATCAGGGATTTTGGGGGTTCGGATTAGGAGGCTGTTTTGGGCGATGGCTGTTTTGGGCGATGGGGTTCAGGGATTTTTGGGTCTGGTTGATCTGACAGAGGAAAAGGTCATGGGGTTCTGGATGATCGGACAGGGGTGGGGGTCGGGGGGTTTTCCGATGGCTGGACGAGGGAGAAAGGGGGGGCAGCCAGGTGAGCGGGGGGGGGGGGGGGGGCGGCGGCGGCTAGGGTTTTGGTGGCTCTGATACCATATAGTATGTGAAAACCCTAATTCATTATGAGATCTCTTGGGCTTTATATAGGCCCCTACACAACTTACAAATAAGTCCCTCACTAATACTAATATGTCAACAGTTTCATATATTAAGTAGATTATAAATTGGAAAGCCGCCTTTTTTTACTAGATACCTAAAACCCTCCAAAATAATACATTCGAATTGAGTATGGGCTGTAACGAAACCAGCCGGTGTCTAGCAAGTTGCAAGAAACCAAGAACTAGACGCGGAGTGTAAGATATACGTCTAATGTGTATGATGAGTGTTTTAAACTAGAACATCTATATGTAATTGAGTACAGGTCTGACAAATATATGCAAATTCAAGGAATGTCCAAAGAGTGTGGAGTCAGATATAGGTACAGGAGCACAGATATGGTGTCAGGATAGATTAAGTTGCAGCAGTTGGCGCCTGCTGTAGTCATCTGAAAATGAGGGGGATGGCAGTTAGTATTAGAAAGGACCAAAACTACATTGTTCAAGGCTGGTTGACTTGATCCATTATCAATTTTTAGTTCACTTCTTGCATTTATTATTCTCACTCACCCACCCCTCTCAATAAATATCAAAGTTTCCTTATTTCTCATCTTACTTCATTGCTCAGATGATTTGAAACAATAGGTCGATGAGTCAACCATTAGAGGTTTATGTTGAATAAACATAAACATAGAATAATATAAACAGCTTAAGTTGTTAGATTTGTGTGCACAATTCTGATAAATTGTTCTGAGCTCTAAAAATTATAATGCAAAACATGCTGGATAATGAAGTGCTTACCTTCAACCTGAACAAAGCTAGGAATGACCAAATGCTGCAAAGCTAGAACTGGAGATGTTTCTGAAACCAATGTAGCAATGTCAACCCTGGAAAAGATATCATGGAGAATGAAAAATAAATATATGCTGCATCAACTGATTATCCAACAACCCCTGATAGGAAATAGTTTTCTTAGTGAATATTACATACCACAGCCGGTTAGGCAGCAGAAGCGCCCGTAGCATTAGAGTAGCATCCGAACAAGCAACCACAACAAAACAAACATTTAACCTGGTATTCAAGGAAAGACGACAGACTAAGCATTGCATATAAATCCATTTTAAAATACATATATGCACCTAAACAACAAATAAGCATTACGCTACCTGCTATCAACATGCTTCACAAGAAATGCAGTGACAGCCATGTATCTCCAGTCATTGTCTTGTCGATCCATAAGCTCTGATTTGGGCTTCAGTTTCTTTGTTTTAGTTAAATCTGATTCAAGCAGGGTAATTTTCGTGGTTAAACAATTTCCATTTTCAGGAGCTTTTGGTTCCCTTTTCACTTTCTGATGAGAACTAGCAAACTTGGGTGGCATATGAGTTGAGAGCCACTGGAAGTACATTGACAAAGTAGGACTATGTACGTCTTCAGAGTCTGTATTTGCCCCATTATGGTGCAGATTTTCAATGTCTGTACTCCTATATTGTAGAAGCCAAGACGTCAAAACTTGCTTGGCCCCAACAGAGATAAGTAATAATGGGTTATCATTTTTGTCAGCTACACCGTGATTAGAACCGCAACTTTGACTTGTAGTAATTATGTGTGTCTTCGATACAAAGTAAACAGACCTAACAGCAGATCCGCCCACATGCTCACCAAGCAATTTGGACTCACACCATCTCCCCATGTCAAAGCCTCTGTACCTGCAATGGGAATCCAGTTATAGTGAAACTTCTTCATTTGGTGGACTATCAATTAAGTAATCGCATTTTACGGGTGCCAAGATAAATGAGGGCATATTACAAGCTAAAGCAAGGGCTGCGAATCTGATAGACATTAATGCACAATTCGCATGGACCAATACAAGCTCTGTGATGACCATTAACCAACTTTTCAAGCCAAGCTTAAGCATGATTTAAGCACAATTCTTGAACAATCTATGCTCAAGATATACCTGGCTAAACGCCCATCTCCCATCCATTTGAAACAAGGTAGGGAAATAATATCTTACTTTGAATCAAAAATATATAGTAGGATGTTATTGGAAGTACTCTGCATTGTGTTTTCTAAACTATTAGCTTCTAGATATCCTTCTCGCCATTCAGGGTTACTCGTTACTCTGATTCAAATTAACCAGTATAGAAACAAAGTACAGAATAAGTTCATTGCTCTTGCATGGTAACAATGATATTTAACTTCAAAGATATCAGGAAGAAAATACTACCTATTACTCTGTGTTGCAGTTTGAAGCATTCTGCATCGTAGTTTCTAAACAATTTGCTTCTAGATATCCTTCTGATCATTCAGGATTACTCTATTTATTACTCTGCTTCAAATTAACCAGTATATAAATAAGAACAGAATAATTCATTGTTCTTGCATGGTATTAATGATGTAACATTATAGATCACCTGGAAGAAAATACAATTGATTATGATAATTAAAATCATGTATGAAGAATATTAAGCATGAGCTATGACATTTCTTAAAAGTTTATATTTTAGACTACGATTATGCATTGAGCTGCCTTTCTGCAATGATTTGGTATGTTCATTAATAATTATACGTATTAAATGACAAACAAGATAACCATTTCGCTTTTTTAATTTTTTTTATAAGGGCATCGCTTAATATTAAACAAGTTTGGAAGTATAGTTTGTTACGCACATCTTGGGTCTAAGGAATTCGTTAGCACTTTGAAGTTTCACAGAGTACTCTATTTGGCACCACATATTAAACAATCTCATGTGCTTCTTAAAGGACTTATAGTGCAGTTAATGTTTCTTCATCTTATATTAATTGCTTGAATTGAAAAGCTCAGCCAACTTGGTCAGTTAAATACTTCATTTCCATTGTCTTATGCAGTCTTCTTAGATGAATGACTATCAAATGGCATCAGCAACAAGGTGGACCGCTAGTTCATGGTGCAGACTGCACAGTAGAAGGCATGTTGCTGACATGGTCAATGGAGGGTCATAACAAAGAGGAAACTCGTATACTATTGTCTAGAGAAGATCGAATGGCAGGCCTCAGAAGAAACTGGTAATAGACACTGAACTGAAGAAGCAACAAAACACAGGACCAATATAAACTGAGGCCATGTATTTGTACATGTTTTTTCGAATTTAGATTAATGATTTAATTATTGGGATTCTCCCAATTCATAGGAGTTTAACAATTTCTTCCTTTATAGTGCTTGAAGATCCAACCCTAATATCAAGATCTCGTAAACCCGTCGTACCCATTTCTTTCAAACGGTCATTCGAGGGGAAAAGGCCTAACTAGTCTCCACAACCAGCCCATTCCTGGTGTGTAGTCTTTACAAGTCTGTACTCTGAACATGACAATCCAAACTTGGTCAACAATTGTATGCTGCTACAAGCCCTATCTCAAGATCTGGAATTTAAAGGCAATTGGATGCGCTTGAATATGAATCTCAAATCTGAGATATTTACTTAGTTTACACATCACACGAGGAACTTGCAGTTGAAGAATAATGATAGAGATGCAGAAACATATGCCTGCAAATAGTGTCAGAAAGAAAATATCACGCACTACTTTTACAAAGAGAACGACGCATTAAATAGAATGAGCAAAAATAAGAACTTTTATTTTAATCAATTGATATAAGTAGTATAGTAAGAATTGACAAAGTGACTTCACTATCAACCTTGTTAATCGCACAGTTCCATCTTCACATCCTGTCGCCAGACATGAGTAACAACTTTTCATAGGAATGGATTGCATTCCAAATGATATGAAGCATACTGAATGTGTCTCTCTCCCATGGTATTGTACATGCAAAACCTTAGGAATAAGCTCCTTCTCCTTCACTGGTAGCCATTGTCTATGGATATGAATGTCATTATCCTGGGAAATGAATATCACTGTCAGTTCACATAAATTTCCTAAATCCTTAGGTAAAAAAGCTATGCTTTACCAAATGCTGCTTAAAAGATTACATCTTTAAGGTTATGAGTGAGAAACCAATTACATGATCTTCCCACAAGCTTGAAATTTCTCAAAAGATATGTCTTTTCTACAGTAATTAGGTGACCGTTCTATTTTCAACTTTCATAAGAATATGAGGTTGAAGTAACAGCATTCTGATGTAAATAAAATAGACTGGCAATTGCTTAGCAGCTACAAAAATGTAAAGTTTGAGGAATTAATGACCAGGGAGAGTCATAATTGACATTGTTGGGCAGTTTGTTAGTAAGCTCACAGACTGAACCCATAAGATATATCTTTAAACATGGGAACTTTGGAATTCAATTCACTTGGGTTATAATCCATCTGTGGATTATATCCCAAGCGGATTATAATTCAGAGTGTTTGGTAAATTTGGTAGATTATAATCTGTTTCAGTAGTAAAGTGTTTGGCAAATTGGTGGATTATAATCTATCATTGTTGTCAAACTGACCAAAAGGACATGGGGCTAGTGGTGAGTTTAAAAAATGAGGTATGGGATTTTGTAAAACCATGAGGGTACTATTTACTAGGTCAAACCTAATGGATTATAATCCACCAAAAAATAAACTGGGTACCCCAGCTCTTTTTTTTTTTGGGTTGATCGTAATCCAAAATAATCCACTTGCCAAATATCCAAATCCACTTTTGTGGATATAATCCAATTTAACCACTTACGAAACATGCTCTATATTTTGAAAACCATGTTCACCTTGTAACTCCCCAGCCATATTGACATGCTCCAATATAATTTAGGAAACTATGTGCAGATGTACTTCTAGATTATTTCTATCAAGGTTTTCTAGCGCTAAAACTATTAAATATTTGAAAAATGAAAAATATATACAGCATATACAAATAATTAACCATAAGGCACATGTCACACAGAAATTAGGAACAGATTAAACCTTGGACCCTGTAAAACGGCAGGCTGTACTTCATACTATTCTTTCTAGACTAATGTTTAGCAGTTTTTAATCAGAACGAGTACTTCTCGTAAAGGAATGGCAGACTGTGCTTCATACTATTCTTTCTAGACTAATTTTGTTGCTCAGAAGCTAGCGGTTTTTAATCAAAACGAGTGATACTCGAATCCCACCACCACCACACACGCGCACACGCAAAGGAAAGATGAGAAGAAGAAGAGTTGAAAACCAAAAACTATTATTGAAGCAGTGCCACTATTAAGTAATTAAACACTCAGTTTAAGAATCGAAAAGGGTAGGGGCATGTTTGGCAACCAGAAAGTAAATAGAAAGCAGAAACTGAAGAGAAAGTACTTTCTTTAAAAAGTACCTTCTCCTCACTTTCTTTGCAGATCTTGTTTGGTAATCAGAAAGTGAAAATATGGAAAGTTGAGGTGGCAGCTGATGTGGCATCTATTTTTTAATATATTTTTTGGTTTATATGGAAATTGATTAATTCTCTAAATAATTTATGAAAACGAATTATTACTGCACATATCCAAAGTTTTACATGATTAAAATCTTACCTACATCTAACCATCTTCAAGTTTTAACCAGGTTTACTGTCATTCTGCTTAACTGTTACACAACTGGTGATTTTGGCATTCCAACAAGTATATTAAACATACTCAAATGACAATTTAGAAACATAAATTTTGAAATTTATAAATTACTCAATGACCATAACATATTCAGCATTGACACAAGTCAGATGAATACCAGACTTGATTTTATTTTATTTTATTTTTCTGTATATAATTCCAACAGACCCACCAATAAAGCAAAAAAAATTGTTCCATCGTCGAAAAGAAAAAAAAATGTAATTGACATTTCTCAATTAATGATAAGTATCTAGTAAATATTATTTTAATGCTTTCCTAGTGCTTTGATACTGTGTTAATTGATCTGGTATTGTAGATTAAATTCGTGTTATCCAAATGTAAGAGCATGCTTGTCAACTTATAGATCACAACTAAAAGTCAGAAATATTTTTAGGAAGATGTATATATATGCAAATCATGTGTAAGAAGTTCAAAAATTTTGCTAGGGGAGAATGTTGCACAAGCTAGGAGTACGAAGCATGAAGAGATCAAAAAATTAAAATTTTGAAGGCAACTGTTTCAAAATTAGAATAGATGTAAAAAAATAAAAGAAAAATATTATTTCCTCTCCTCTCTCTTCACCTTCCATCCACTTTCTCCATTTTTTTAAGAAAGTGAAAGGAGTTTAAAAAAAAGCCAACGTGGCACCCTCCACTTTTTGTTTACTTTCCAATCACTTACCAAACGCCAAATGGACAAAAAAATAGAAAGTGGAGCCACTTTCCAATATTTGGTCCACTTTCCATTTACTTTCCAATTGCCAAACATATGCCTAAAGCTGATCACGCATATAAACTAATCTAATACTAAAAACTAAATCATATCTCCAAAAACTGCTGAAGCAATTTATACAAACTAGTACTTTCTATTCTGCACAACATCCTGAAAATTATGTATGTAATGCAATTTTCTTAAAGTGTTGAAAAAGTAACAGTTATAGACCTTTAGATACGCAAAACAGTTTTGATGTTCAGGAAAATCTCCAAGATAATAAGAGTTTGGACGCCGCCATCCTCCACAAGAAACTTGTACCACCTGCTCAAGTGTGCATAAGATGATTCAGTTGCATAAACAAGAGGAACAATGTATTGTTAAATGTTCCGCATAGTAAAGCATATCAGATAAAGAACCTTTGACTCGTTCTTTAGGTTCCATATTATAAAATCTGCAGACATAAACCCTACTGCATAATTTCCCTGTGCCAAGTTTTCCTTAGATGCAGACTCAGTACGGAGACACTGAATCGTGCTCAACTCTTTCACTTGCTTCATTCCAGTAAATTCCAAATGCTGGCTATTTTTGCTATATCTGAAATAGCAAATGCATCCATCGCCACCAGTCTATAAACGAGAGAAAGCAAGAGGTTTGTTACGAGATTCATATAATGTTAATAAGAGATTCAGGCAGTCAGTACCGTGTGCACTTCAACTTCATACATATTCAGTGTAGTAATCAAAACACTGGTAACACAAGATATCCCATGGGCCCCTTTAAATTGACTGAGTAAAGGAACCTTCTCCTCTATCTTACTCGAGTTATCAACTAAAAGACCCTCTGACAAGGGAAACACACTAAGATTACCCCGCTGATCACCACATATCAAGACCTGCAAGAGTATAATTTCCAGTTTATAGAGTAGCTTTCAAGCATTTCCAACAAGAGAATCGATATAAATAGTTTAAGACAGTGGATATTACATGTGAATCATAAATGCTCTCTGTCAATGAACACATAATATTTTAACATAAGAAACACATATCATTTAGTCTTTAGCTTACTTCGCAAATATTTGTAGCAATGCAGAAACTATAGAAATATGCTTCAATCCAACCCAGACTCATTGCAGAGATGTAACAACTACAGAAATATGCTTCCGACAGCCTTTGTAATGATCATGTTTTTATAAGTTTGGGCACCAAGAACATTCCTTGGTGAAACACCCTAGGGAAAAGGTTAAAGCAATAAACTGATAAAACATGATTCCACTTGTCAAGTCATCATTTAAAAGATAAGACATCATTTATCTCTTTGTTCCAGTCCTCTTATTTAACAGATAAACTAAAGTAAAAAAAGCTATGGAAAATATTTAGATACAGAATGAAAGATAAAATAACAGATGACACAATGTGCGCTCAACGTTGTAGAGTAGATTAATAGAAAATGCATACAAATCTAATAGAGCTCATGCGGGCTCCAGTATTCTGTTGTTAATATTCCTAAATAATAAGAATGCACTTCAAACCAGTTACCTCTTCTCTAATCGATGCATCTAAACTCATGATCCGTGTGCCAAAAGATGATGAAAATACAGCAGCTAGAAACACTGCATGCACATTGGTATTGTCAGCATTTGATTGCGATGTGCCAATGTTCCACAATTTTAATGCTCCTCTAGGATCAGCTGTAAAAAGGTGGCTGCATAAGATAAAATGATCAGTGTTTTTCATGGATGAAACATGAAGCAAGCCTGAAAGGCACTTACTTGCATCCAAGTGATAAGCACCAGTAAATTCCCAACAGCTGTCTATCTTTTTCTGCTGACCAAGTAGAACACACTGCATATTTAGGGATAGGATCCCCATCTACAGCTCTAATTACAGTCACATTTCCTTTGCCATCTCCAACAGCCACAATATCTTCAACGCAAGCAGGTAAGTTTAAGGAAATAATATCCATACAAATAATAGGTGCTTCCTTGCTGACTTGTGCAATTTCGGTCCATAGTGCATCCCCGTCAAGCAATTTCACGTGATATAAATAACCATTGTTTGTAGCAACATACAGTATATTTTCTCGAGCGAAGCGCAAACAGCGGATATACTCACTTTTGCTGTCACGAAAGACAGGTTGAAAAAACAAACAATGTGAAACTCTAGAAATTAGCCAATTGGAAAGGGCAGGAGATAAAATCGATATATCAACCAAAAGCAAATGTTATATACAATAAGACAACTGTGAAAGAGAAAGAGACAGATGTATATACAAATAAAACCAGATGGCAGATTCAGTAATCGTAAAGAAGCTACACAAGATGAAAGGACAAGAGCAGATAATCATAATGATTACTACTACTGTTATTACTATCACTGTGTTATTAAAGTAGTACTACTAGTCTACTATTGATATTATGGAGGGTACAATTACATAAGATTGAATTTTCTCCTGTTGGGAGGAGAGGAATTAGCCTCACTTTTCTACCATTAGATGTGGCCATCCTATGGCTCAAAAAGTGGGATGACATCATCCCCACTTTTTTGTGGCGATATCATGCACCACTAGTCACTTACAGATATTGGATTAGAAACCTAATGGCTATTAAAGTGGGAAGAGAATAAACCCCTCCAATTAGAAGGAACGCATATTATCGCCTGTATATTATGCAGAAGCAGACATAAGAAAGATATATATATATATATATATATATATATATATATATATATATATATATATATATATATATATAATGGGTATGCTTGGTACCAAGGATAAAATTAGTGCTCGATAGTGAGATGGTCACTTCTCATCCACTTATTTATTTAAAGGGGGGACAACATTCACATGGGTGCACCGGGTTGGAAAATTAAATGAACGGATAAGTGGTCACCTCATTACCAAGCACCAAATTTGGTGATTGGTACCAAGCATACTCATTATTCTCATATATGTACGTATGTATGTGTGTGTAGGAGCACTATTAGCGACACTCGCTCAAGTCGAGTGTCGCGTTCACTCTCTATTAGGAGGGGCTATGTGTCTAATAAACTCAAACTAACCCAAAATCTAACTCTAGTTAGATTTTGAACTCAACACCCCGCTTTCATTTTTGAGAAAGTGTACAAGGAGAAGGACACTTGCCTTGGGCAAGTGTCGTTAGACTCTCTCTCTCTCTCTCTCTCTCTCTCTCTCTC
>BQKN01000729.1:908557-940048 GCA_022839385.1 Asparagus kiusianus | reverse complement strand
ACATGGTTTTAAATATCGGCCGATAATCCGATATTATCGCCGAGTTATCAGATTTGGGAGCTTTCCGCTAGGATAAGTAGGATTTTTAATCGGTTATCGTTTTTTAGGTTTATCGGCGAGTTATCGGCGATAAAGGCACTTATCGACCGATAAGTAGGTTCTAAATATCGGCTTTATCGGCCGATAAGTAGGATTTGTGAGCTTTTACTTTCTTTTGGATTTGCTCTTTGAATATTTACAAATTATGAACTATTTGTTGCTTTTGGAACTTAGTTGATTGGTGATTAGGTTTTGTTTGTTTATGGATATTGATAATGGCTCATAACTACTAAATATCAACTTAGTAAATTAATTTATGAATCTCATGATTAAACAATAATTATGTAGATGCGTAGATAGTTCTTCATTCTTGATGTTATCTTATTATTTGCTTGTTTATTATTCCGTTTTGACTAACACTATTTTTTTAAGCTTATGTTTGTTTATTATTTGCTAGTATATTACTCCGATAAATACTACTTATGCCCGATATATCCCCGATTTTTGCTATCCGATAAGGATTTTGACCGTCCGATAAATCCCCGATAACCGACATTTAAAACATTGGTTAGACATAAAGGGTATCATTGAGATGTGCGCATTGATTTGTATCACATGCTAGCATAAATCTCAAAGTAAAATCAATGGATAAAAAAGTTGGTGGACAAGAGTTTCTATCCACTTAAGTTTATAGGAGCTTTACTCATTTTGTGTGTGTGTGTGTGTAAAAGCAAAACGAAATGAAAAAAAACCAATAACGGATGAAGAACCAAACAAAAGTTAAGCAATACCTGTCCATCAGGCCAAACAAGTTTGACATTTTTGGAGCACAAATAGTGAAGGTCTCTGTTCGGTTCTTCGATTCATTTCGTAACCCATCATTGGCTGTAATCTCCCTCAAGGAAAAAGAATGAAGTAGATGTACTTTAATAGCAGAATCAAATCCAGCAGTTACGAGTAGAGATGAGCCAGGATCATACAAGCATCGCCATATGCCTCTTCCACTGCATAATTGCAAGTGTCACGACGCATAATAATGCATTGATATGTATCTGAGCTACAATTTTCTATATTATCAACCTACACGTGCTCTTTAATTGTTGAAAGCTGCTTGCCATCCATTCCCCATAATCGACAAGTACAATCCTCACCAGCTGTAATTACTACCTGCAAGGAAATTTTAGTTTGAAGAACCAATACGACACCTATAATTCATAACAATAGCAAGACATAGGGACTAGGTGTTGCAGATTCAAACATAAGCATCTTGATTCTCCATTTGAAAATTTTAAGAGTAATATTAAATTAATAATAATATTTATCTGCTTATCAACAGTTATCTTTCAGAAATGTTTGTTTTTGCTAAGAGACCATGCTCTTGCAATACACAATACAACATCTGGATCGTAGAGAAATAGTTTTCACTAAGTTTGATTTTCATAAATAAAAGAAAAAGATATGGTACTAAAACTTTTTAGTCCACTGGTTCTGAAGTTAGACTTCTAGTTGTTTCCGTCACCATAAGATAACAACGGCATACTAAAATTTGTCCCTTTTTTTTACATCAAACTTATAGTCACAGCAGCAGCTGTGGCAAGGGTTTTGATGTGCCCTTTCTGAACCTTTTTGTTGTCTTTTTATTTCCATTTTTATTGCTGGAAGTTCAACGATTGATTCCATGACTGTATTAAAAAAATAAAAGGATGCTAACAGGAAGTGTATTCACCATTTTCCAGATTTCATACTCTCAGGACAGAAATTCAAAGTTACAATGCACATGGAATGGAGGACCTCAGATAGGTAGCGGTGGTCCATAAGATTGCATATCACAATGGTTGCAGTGTTATAATTAATTATATGTAGCTTGAAAGTATATGAGATGGAAACGCCAATCCGCTAAACTATGAAGAGGAAAATAAAAGATATTAACATAACATATCTACTCCCCTATACTTAGAGAAGAACCCAAATGAATATTGTTCATGCTACAGTAATGATACAGTAAATATTGTTGCTTGAACAATAAATCAGGTCTGTCCTCTACACTCGAAGTATTGTTCATACTACAATAATTTACGGTTGCAGTAAATCAAATCTGCTCCTCCATACTTGCAGTTACTATTCATACTATAGTATTTACTGTATCATAAACAATAAAGAAAATCAAATGTATTAAAACTTGGATCTTTCTTTAAGTATAGATGAGTAGATATGATTTCTAAATCAAATGTATTAAAATTAAGATCCTTCTTTAAGTATAGAGGAGTAGATATAATTTCTAATTTTAAGCATACAATAATTAAATCAAATGTATTAAAACTTAAAGGGAGGCAAGTTCAAAATGTAGTGCTTAAAAAATAGGGAGCCGTGCTTTGCACGGGGTGCACACAAGTTAACAAGAAATGATAGGTCTTCTGTAAGAAGACAGAAAGTAAATAAATAAATAAAGGAAAATTGCTGCCACCAAATTTTGTTCAATGAGAGGTATTTGACTTCAAGAAACACCTCAAATTATCTTTTTGGTGCATCATTCATCAGTTCTAGTAATCGTAGGCCAAATTGTGGTAGTTACAGGAAGCATCCAAGATAAACTGAAGAATTCAGGTTACTGCAAGTAGCTACCAAATTCCTGATATTTTATAAACTGCTAAACCATTGGAAAAGAGCCTCACCTACTGTCTATACAAATCAAGCTGATACACAATAATATACAAAAAATTTGGGAAAATGAGAATAGCAATGTATGGGATAAGGATCGCAGAAAGCAACATCAATATCAAAGGTTGTAATAACCCTGATTTTTCCTTGATAATAAGTAATTAAGTATAATATTTGACAAATTACTTTAGTATTATTCACGGTGTTTAATTAATTATGTTAATTATAAATGTTAAATTATAAGGACTTTTTGCAAAGAGACTCTAAAAGATATGACAAGATATATAATATAAGCTCGTTGTGGGGTTTATTTGTAATTATGTGTTTGAGGTATTTTGCAAATGGATGTTCTTAAAGGGGTTTATTAGAAATACATATCTTAAAAGAAAAATCCTAAGTCTCATCTCTCTTTGAGAGCAGCCGTTAAAAATAAAAAAATAAAAACAGAAAAGTTTTCTGCTCATGTTCTCTGGAGGAGCCGAGGCAAGAAACCTTCAGAAAGGAATCATCTCAAGGGAGAAGGCGATGGGTGTTTGATCATCAAATAAGATATATTGTCTTATACTATATTATACTTATGTAGAAGTGTGTGCATTGATTTAATGTTGTGCAACTAATTATTATATTAATTTAAGCGGGTCTTGTAATTGATGGTCGAGCATGAATTCTATGGCCCTATTTGAAATCCCTGAACACATCTCTTCATCTTTGTTTCTTTAGAAGGGATCTCGATGCCGATTGCGAGTTGCTTTTGAAACTATAGACATGCGACCAAATTTGTGGCCATAGCAGCAAGCCCCATCTGTTTTTGATGAAAAAGTTATTTTAATGCTTAGCCCATAGCAACACCTTCTTAAGCCATTTTAGATATTATAAAATAGATATTGCGAGCTACTATTTGAGGCGTACATAAGGTATCAAAAGCTTAATTTCTATTTGGTTAGAGGCGTACAGGTTATGGTCTTTAAAAGAAAAGCCAGTAGAGTTAAGGAAACTATTAATGTACTGAGATTATTAATATGATATAGATTGTTTGAATAGCTAAATATGCATTAATATTTGGTAATATGTTTGTATTGATGGTTGTTGACGTTAATTTCCTTAGAGTTTTAGATGCACCGGAGATGCATCGTGAATGGACATTGGATATTCGACTGGTTACGCTCTAAGTGGTGAATTTATGCATTGTGCGCTGTGTATTTTCATATAAAATTATATTATATGTATATGTGAGATTTGTTCCCGATAGATTATATCTTTTTTATGATTTACTCGCATATTAATTGTTGGTAGTATCTGATGCTAATGGATATTTGATATAAGTCATGCTTATTTTCTTTGTTGACAATCATGTCTTTTCATATAGTAGTAATATAAGATGCATATGTGGTTAGTTAATTTCACTATTGGTTGGCCTTTGACAATTCTTTATAGAGTATTTGGTTATATGAACTTTGTTTATTTATCTTAAAACATATGCATATCAAGTCAATATACCGGTATATGTTGGGCAAATTAAGTAAGTCACTGTGGGCTCAATGTGTCTCTATGAGGTTTTTATTCAGCGCTATGAGTCCACATTTGGATCTCACCATCCCAAACCACAAGCTTAACAATTATGGGGTCACCAAGTCAATCAGATTATCAAAGTGTTGACCGTATTGAGACTTGGTCTGCTTACTTTTTCAATTGCATAAATTTTTTGATTTCGTTTCATTTAAAAGTGGTAATTGACTTTTTGGTGACATTTCTCTCTCATATAAATTTGTTCTCATTGCTTTTGGTTTATGATGGATTATCTTTTAGGTTTTGTAAAACTAGTGTATAAAGTATGAATTCATCTACTTACTGAGTGTGAACTCATTGTGTTCATTGTGTTGTATTCAACTTTTTTAGAGACTCGGTATTAGGTGGATTGGAGGGACTCATAATTCTTTGAAATAATTGAGGAAGCTGATTCATCTTTGATAAATTATAAATTGTGGGTTTATGTGAAGTCTAAATGAATATTCTGATATTAGTTGAATTTTGGAAGACTTTGTGATGAGGAGATTTTCTCATTAAATTTGAATTTTACTTCTAGTTAGGAGAATATTACTTTTTTTTCCCTTATGTAATTGGGTTGGTGTAGACCTTTTATTATGAAGGATTTTAATTCATATGGTAAAGGAATTTTTGTGGTTATTTGATAAATATAGATTTTTGGAGAAGAATTTAGCAGTTTTAGTCCGGCTTCAATGTTCCTCCGAGGTTCAGAAATTGGGGTCGTGACAAAGGTCTAGTTTGGACCTATGCCCAAAAGATCAACAGCTAAAGAGATGTTTCTTATTGTATGTTGCTTGTTGAGACAATTAATGGAAATTAAGCAATATGGAAAGAAACCTATAATTGCTCATATATTTTTACAATGTATACAACAAAATAACATCAAGAGCGGTTAAATTATATAGAGTTATTTATCATATAGGACAAGAACGAGGCAGCAAGATCTTCAGAAACATGAGATGTTCAGAGAGTGAAAAAATACCGTGAACATTTCAGCCTGATAGGATATTCAGAGAGTGAAAAGTAGATCACACATGTCACATCTCTTTACACTGCTAATGATTCAGATGAATCATCCTATGAGCCTTCTGAAGCATGTCTTGTAAGAACAATATCAATCATATTATTGTCATATTAAATACCAACTCTTCTCCAGTTTAGAGAAGCATTTCTAACTCATGAAGACAGGCACTCATGTTGTTCCATTAAACTATATATCAAGGGTGGTCTAAACTAAAAAAACTATGAAATGTTTAAGGTTGGTGTACTGAGACTAAGAAAAATCCTCCAACATTGAAAAATAAAGCGAACAAGTAAAACATCAAAAACATTTGATACTCCTAACATAAAATGTAAAATCCATGCAGCAGTTTAGTAAAATGAAGAGTGTGACAGGTGATGAAAAATTTATAATAGAGATGTGCATGCATCAATGCACATAGATACAAGGCAATAAAAAAACAGCCAAAATGAATACATTTCAAAGACTATCTTACAGATTCAGAGATATAACAATCCCAAATTCGAGCATTATGGCCAAACAGCACAAGATCAAGCGATAAATTGCAGCGATAAGTCTCCGTTAAAACACAAGGAGCTTGATTTGGACCACTAATTATCCAGATGCGAGCACTGTCCTAACAATGAAAGAGAAAATGGGCTAAGCACAACTAAGTCAATAAAACATAATGGTACCTAAAACGAAAACAATAGATGAAAATAAGCAGTCAGTTCACCTGCGATCATCAGAAACTGACATCAACCTTGACCCATCAGAGGACCAAGCTATGCGAAATATTGAACCTTCATGACCAGTAAGTCTGCTCAAAAAAACAGATATGTATTGTTGACCATGAAATTGAACTTCATCATAGTCAGACGTGCATCTATTTGTCAAACCAATCAAACATGAAGAAGATGGAAGCAGATCCTGAGGAATCAACTTCCAAACAATAATCTGTGGAAACAAAAACCAGCTGTGAGGGCTCGAACTTTCAGTAATTTTGTAAAGAATAATGGATGTTGTAGACATCAACAGACAGATGCAAACATATACTACCATGTTAAAAGAGCTCTTTAGTGGACAAAGGTCCACAAAGCAGCCATACTATGCATAACTACTATTGCATTTTCCCTCCCTTATGCATGAAGCATGACTTCAGATCAATGACAACATCAAACACATCATAATAAATATGGCAGAATAGTACTTACCTCATTGTAGATAGTTCCTGATGCTATGCGGAGGGCCTCTAAACTATCACCCCAGATTCGCATAGAATAAAGAAGGGACCTTTCTGAAAAAGCATAGAAAAGAAATTGAGTCCATGAATTGAAGGGGGGAACATCAACTAACTTTCCTTGAGACGAAAGGAAAGTGTGGAAACAATGCAACCTTAAATAAGATCACTTGGAAGAGATAACTGAGAATGTCAGCGAACCTGAAGATTTCACTCGAAGGAGTGTATCAGGATTATTCATATCCCATAGAGCAACCGAGTTGTCACTGAGCCCCACTGCAAGACAATCATCTTCCTGGCACCCAGAACGGAAACGAAGTACCATCCATCAAGGATGAAGGCACAATCACATTACTCTCTGATTATTGCAGAAACAAAATGACAGAAGAGCTCTTTAAAATTAGATTGCTACTTGGTCATTAGACAGAAATTCAAGTATTACAATATTTCAAGAACCATTCTTGACTCAATGGATACGCATCTACGACTTACGCATAAAATACTTGGTATTATAACTCCAGTACCACCCAACATGTGTTATCGCTTCAAGTTACTGACAAGTCTTATTTGTTGATGAAGGAAGGTCACCCACATTGGAATATTAAGTGCTCTTATGCTTTTTGTTTCGGCGCTAGAGTATGGAAATGTGATTCGTCTTCTCTATTTTCTTTAAAGGGCATCCCGAATCTTCGCATTTGCTAACTAATACCCAAACAACTTATGCATAATTCATCAGCTTTTAGTCCAAATCTTCGTATTTGCTAACTAGTATTAACCCCAGCTTACAATATTTAAGCTTTTGCTCGGCATTAGCAAGTGCCTCTATTATACTTCGTTCCGAATTGCAACAATCAACCAATTAGAGAAATAAATAAAAAGTAAGAAAATGCCACCTTCAAGTAGCGAGCATCGAGGACCCAGTGATCGAACCTCGGCAGCTGACCAACCAACTCCATCTCAATGCCCGCCTTCCCATCATACTCCAATCTAAAGAGCTTCACTCTTCTCTCTCCGTAAACAACGACCGAGCAATCCAAAACCTCCCCCTTCTGGTCCACTGATCTGAGCGAAATTCCATGGACTCGGATCCCTTGAAAAACGTGGAAAGATCTGAGCAGAGCCCCCGACTTGACGTCGTACGCTAGGATCTCCGATCCTGATCCTGTAAACATAGAGAGAGAGAGAGTGTGTGATGAGAGAGATAAGTGAGGAGAGAGAAAACGATGAGAGACAGAGAGTACCGGCGAGGAGAATGGGGTAAGGAGAGAGGCTGGAGGGAAGAGGCAGGAAACAGAGGGCTGAGATCTCGCCGAGGTAAGATCCTGCTTGAAGACGCCATCGCAGACTGGGGTTGAGCTCGGCCATGGCGGAGCTCGCTAGGGTTTAGGGTTCAATGCGTTCCCGCGTTAATAAACCCAATAATTATATATGTTAAATGGGCCGCAAGTAAACAGGGCCTTGACGTATGACTTGGGGCCTCCCTGGAAATTTGGATTATTTTGATCGCCCTCAAGTAAATAGGGTCTTTTATTTATTTATTTATTTTCTCTCTTGTTTTGATAAATCGTAGGTGATTGATTTTTTTTTTTGACCCCTTTCATCTATTTCTTTTATCCTATGTTTTGATGATTCATGAACAAGCTCAAGGTAAATCATAAACCGGCTTATTAGTATGGTTTTAGAAATATTCTGGCAAAAGGTTATCATTGTACATTAACTAACTCATCATTTCACCGCTCACTCCCAGCTCATCAACCAAACAACAAGAAGTCATGTACCTCACATGACCCTTCCGCTAGTCAGACGATCAGTGCAAAATACGCTAAATCTTGTTTTGGTGTAGGAAAAAAACCTAAACTAGAATTTAAATCAATAGGATAAAGACCAACCTTCGATCTTAATCCAGGTCAGGATGGCTGCACCTCCCCCTAATTAAGAACTGTTTAGCCCGAAAGTGGTTTGGGCCATGATCCAAAGGAGTTGCCAAAGCTGACGCAAAACTGCCCACGTCTTAATATTCACTTTATAAATAATACTGGAAACAATGAATTATTTGCCAAAATTACATGGGAATTTTAAATCTAATAATGTATAGTGAGACGACACAGAATTAACGAATCAACCTATGCTTAGATAATCTATTTTAAATTTATGATACTGCAAAATCTTGACATTTTATAGTAAAATATAAGTAAATTTTTGGTGTGGTACAATGAAAACTAAGCCATATATATGTATATATAAAATTATTAATCACGTGATACTAACAAATGTTTTTGGTCTCTAGCTATCAGGGTCGCTGCCATCACCTACCACAATCACCTACCAATTCCCTGGTGGGAGTTACAATCAGCAGAGAGACCAACGTGACAAATGATGTCCTAATTTGATATCTTTGCAAGTTAGTTTTGATTTATTTTTGTCACCACTATTCAAAACAATAGAATACATAAGGTGCATGTTTGGCTGCTCTTGCGACCGGGAGATTTCTGATCAAATTCACTCCTTTTACGAGCAAACAAACAAATAAATTTGAAAAACATAGGACCGAGTGTGAAAATGGAAATATTTACTGTGTAATGAACTAGTGGGTCCATTTTGTACACGCATCTCACAATTCAGTACATTTTATTAAGCAAGTAAGCATCTCTCTCGATAAGGGTGAAATGAATAAAATTATCACTCACAAGTAGATGAAATGTATATAAGCTAATGCTCGTCTGGTGACCCATTTTTCTAGAAGAAAATTTCAAATGAAAAAACTTATTTTCATGACATGAGATTTCACGTTTTCTTTAAAAAGTTATTTTCTTTAATATTAGTCCATAAATTGTATCCCTATACTCTAACAAGCCGGACATTATGAACCATACATAGGGAAACTATATTAAAATTTAGATGTTATGTTGACATAGAGCATCTTATTTCCTATACGCTATGTCATGATATAATTTGGATTCTTGAGTCCTACTTCCCCCATAAGTACGTAAGCTGATGAGAGCATGTTTGGCAATATTCTTATATTTTTTTTTTTTTACTTTTAAGTATCTTCTTATTTACTAGGTACCAAAATCATGTTTGATAATGGTTGACTTATTACTTATTTTTAATCCATAAGTAAAACAAAAATAAATTGGGATTTTCCAACCTAAATTTTGAAACTACTTATTGATATCAAAAAAACATATTATATTTTGTCCTCTAGTAAAGTAAATAAAAAATAAATAAAATAAGCAATAGTCGAACATGCCCTGAATATAGAAATAATCTCCTGTGATATGTGTAGCCCAACCCTAACTTAATGAACTAAACAAACCACTCAATATCAGATCAAAATAAATAAATAAATCCTTAACCATTGAGCTGTTGCTTATTTTACTCAACCCACCGGATCAATTCCCAAGGGGCTCCAGTAGCGAATCTAGCCCAGAAAAAGAGAAAAGGGGGATTGATCGACGGTCTACGTCGGTAGCGTGGTCCCGTTCCCACCTAATTTTACCGACTACAGCCGGTGACCCCTCCCCCGGACAGCTTCCAACGCACCGGATCTACCGGTCGTTCTTGACTCCGGAGAGATTTTCCTCTATAAATACGGGTCTCAGGCCGAAGGGATAGATTTGTGAAAAGGAGGGTTTTTTATATTTCCTCTCTCGAATAATAACCGAAGGATTCTAGCCCCCTCTGAGGTCAGTTATCATCTCTATTTTTTTTTATTAATTTATTATTTATTTCGATCCTCATTTTGTTTGTATAGATCTCGTTCTTACTTATACTGCACGAATCGTAGAGCTAGGGTTTAAAGAAAATAAGAAATTTTGAGCTCTTTCTTGGTTGATTTGAGGAGATTTATGGACGACGACGTGTTGGTTACTAGATTTAAGCTTATTCTCGCTGTGTTTTAAGGTTTTCTTTTTTTTTGGGGGGAATATTTTGTTGTTTTTCGCTTGGAGATTCATGAAGAATGATGCATTAGTTACTAGACTGGATTTAATCCGGATCTGTAGATTTGCAGAGGTTTTATGTAAATTTGAGATTTTTGAAGCGTTCTCGAGCTTTTCTAGCTTGCGACCGAACAGATCTAGAGCGTTGTTCTAGTGTTTTGGAGCAAAGCGTCCAGATCTGTAGATTTCCTGTACCAGATCTGAGCTTTGCTAGCCTGAATTGTATACAAATTCTTCTCAGTACTCTTAGCTGCTGCTTTGATAGCTCTTGATTTGTAAAGGTTATGCAATTTTGTTCTAAATTATTGATTCGTGGAAAATATCACGCTTCTTCTTGCTTTAGTGGGGCCGCGACGTGTTATTGCGTCATTGTATGCTTTCGGGTAATCTTTACTTGTCTCATGCTTATCTTGTTATTATTTGCTTTCGGGTTCCTATTAACAGTAGAAATTAAAAAGCGATCTCCTTTATTGGACTCGTTTCCTTTATTCTCGCGGTCAGTTGATACTTGTCTCTAGCGCATAATCTTCTTGGCTCCTTCTCTCTCTCTCAAAAAAAAAAAAAAAAAAGGTTGTATTTTGTGACTTTGGAGTTTTTCCATCTAGTGTAAGATTTTTTGATGGAGACTTTGGGAACAGTCAGCTTTATGCGTCGTGCACGTATAACTTGATCTTCATTAGAACCTTCATTATAACTTGATCGGCATTAGAGCCTTAGGGAAATAGTGGAGCTTCTAATACCATTTCAATTTAAAGGATATGTACTTTAAAAAAAATTAAATTTTGTTCAATTTGATAGGAAGTTATAAGCGTGAACCGACACTGTTGTTGTTGGAGATTTCACATGCTAGGCTTTTCATCAGAAATGCTTTTTGATTTTATTTATTTATTTATACTATAGCCTTTGTGTATTTCTGTATCTGTATCAGTTAGCTAATAAACGTGCCCTTTGTTTTGTGAAATAATCAATGAAACAGTAGCCAACTATATTTAGACTGTAAAAATATTATTTCTAAAACAAAATTTATGGTTCTCTTTCTCAGCTATAAGAAATGGCAGACACCTTCCTTTTCACCTCCGAGTCCGTCAACGAGGGTCACCCCGACAAGCTCTGCGACCAGATCTCTGATGCTGTTCTGGATGCCTGCCTCGCCCAGGACCCCGACAGCAAGGTCGCCTGTGAGACCTGCACCAAGACTAACATGGTCATGGTCTTTGGTGAGATCACTACCAAGGCCAATGTCGACTACGAGAAGATCGTCCGTGACACCTGCAAATCCATCGGGTTTGTCTCTGATGATGTCGGTCTCGACGGTGACAACTGCAAAGTCCTTGTCAACATCGAGCAGCAATCTCCTGATATCGCCCAGGGTGTCCACGGGCACTTCACCAAGAGACCAGAAGAGATTGGTGCTGGTGACCAAGGTCACATGTTTGGCTATGCCACAGATGAGACCCCTGAGTTCATGCCCCTCAGTCATGTTCTTGCCACCAAGCTCGGTGCTCGGTTGACTGAGGTCCGCAAGAATGGAACTTGTGCGTGGCTAAGACCTGACGGGAAGACCCAAGTCACTGTTGAGTACCGCAACGACCATGGTGCCATGGTTCCCCTTCGTGTCCACACCGTCCTCATCTCCACCCAGCACGACGAGACTGTCACTAACGATGAGATCGCCGCTGACCTCAAGGAGCACGTTATCAAGCCCGTCATCCCTGAGAAGTACCTCGACGAGAAGACCATCTTCCACTTGAACCCGTCCGGCCGCTTTGTCATCGGTGGTCCCCACGGTGATGCCGGTCTCACCGGTCGCAAGATCATCATCGACACCTACGGTGGATGGGGAGCCCACGGTGGTGGTGCTTTCTCAGGCAAGGACCCCACCAAGGTCGACAGGAGCGGCGCTTACATTGTGAGGCAGGCAGCAAAGAGCATTGTCGCCAGTGGGCTTGCTCGCCGTTGCATCGTCCAGGTGTCGTATGCTATCGGTGTGCCCGAGCCATTGTCAGTGTTTGTCGACACTTACGGCACCGGTAAAATCCCTGATAAGGAGATCTTGAAGATCGTGAAGGAGAACTTTGACTTCAGGCCCGGGATGATCACCATCAACCTCGACCTGAAGAGGGGAGGCAATGCAAGGTTCTTGAAGACGGCGGCGTACGGGCACTTCGGTAGGGACGACACAGACTTCACGTGGGAGATTGTCAAGCCTCTCAAGTGGGAGAAGCCTGCAGCCTGAATCAAGGCGAGAATCGATATAGAAGAAGAAAAGATATCTGCCCGCTTTATGCCTTTGTTGATCTTTTAGCTTGTTTGGTTTGATGGCCTTCCAGGCCTTAAAAATACTATTCGTTGGTCTGATGCTTTCGCGTGTCGTGGTCACTGACCTTTTTTTACGCTGTGCTGAAATAGATACTTCCGGGTTGTTGTTGTTTTCGTTTGAACTCGATAGAGGCATGGTCTTAATATTGTTGCTCTTGGAGCCTGATGTTATGGTTCAGCTTCAGATTTAATCTAAGGCTACGTTTGGGAACTTGGATTTGGATTTATAATGTTGATTTAAAATCAAAGGATTTGAAATCTAGAATTTGAAATCCATGATTTGATAGAATCTCTTGTTTGGATGTCTTTACAAAATGGAAGGATTTAAAATCAAAGATTTAAAATATAATATTTGTATACACTTTATTATACATGAACTTGGATTTCATAATTTGTGTTTTAAGAAAATTTATGTGTTCTCTCAACTCCTCAATCTTTATGCGGACATTAAGGTTTATGTTGAGGTAATTGTTAGGATAATTTTCACAAAGCCCCTTGAGAAGTTTGACAAAATAAGCATCGTCATACCCATAACCAATAAAAAAATTATCCATCAACATCACACTTCATCAATCTAAAGCCAGAGTTATCCGGCAGACCAATACCTGCGAAATCTATATGAGACTCAATCTACACCCAAAAAAGTTCACCTTAATTACCAACACATTTCTCAGATTCAAATGAAACACGAAATTTCCATCAACGCATTACAAAACTACACATGAAGCTAATCTGCATAAATCATAAGAAAGTCTCATCAATGTCAGATTTTTATCAAACTAAACTCAAAAATATTCAATACCCAGATGAGCAAAATAACAAAATCCACATTGTAAATCAACGTTATCTTTGTTCAAGTTGCTATTAAATGATTCTAGAGCATCAACCGCAACTTGATACACTTGAGGCTTCCAAGTACCGTCGACTTTTAATCCTTGGTTCATTTGATCGTACAACACATTGGCTAAAGCCGAGTCCATATCACGATTCCACACAACATATGATCTCGACTGAGGTGCAATTTGTTTCCCTTTCTTTGTCATCCTAATACATACCAAAGTGAATGACACAGAATTAATAATGAAGCACAAAGGTTGATTAGTAATGAAGGCTGAAGAATAATGGTAATATTCAAAGACAAAGGTGCAAACTTAAAAAAAAATTATAACATCTTTGGCTGGTATCCTTCTCTTTAGGATTTTTTTCAGGGGCCAATCCCAACTTATTTTGAATGTATGGATTTTTTAGAGATAATTGCTGCAGGATTTGTTGCTTATTACAGTGAGAAAAGGTATCATGAATATTGCCGTCATTGGATATGCTAAGGGGCTGTTTGGTTACACACTTTTTGAGAAAACTTTTCTCAAAACATCTGAAAATGGCAAATTTGTAATTAAAAGTTTTCCAGAGATTTCTGTAAATTGTGTTTGGTTCAACAAAAAATTTACAGAAATATTTTCTATAAAATATCAAAACCTACCAAATTTTACAAAAAGCAATTTCCTCTCAAAATGAGAGGAAATCACCAGAAATCTGACACATACCATATTTAATTAAAAACCTACCAAATCTTGTTATTTTCTATAAAGTTATGAGCCATTTTCTTGTTTTGAACCAAACAAGCAAAGTACAAAAAACAAGAAAATTGGTACTTTTTGATTTCTCAAAACTTTTCCTATAATTTTTTTAAGAAATACAAGGAAATCATATTTTAGGTGGAAAACATTTCCTATAATTTCTAGAAATTGAACCAAACACCCCCTAAAAGGAAATGATGCAATAATAAATGGAGATAATTATTGGAATCTCTCTCACAAAGGCATCAATCAATATGCTGTTAGAACGACAAGCACAAGGTGTGCAAAATTAATCAACACACAATAATGCTAACTGTACCGCTAATTTTGTACTGTTTTGGTATTACAGGACACAATTAATCATGCAGGTCCTTCCTCATTAATTGGCAATCAGGACCCGTGTGTCTCTTTCCTTGATATAAAAAACTGCAACCAGAGATATATGCGTAATCAAGTATGAAACTAGTAATTCAACAGATAATCATAACAATAGTAATCAAGCTGCTTAGTGGTTTTCCATAATATTACGGGAGCTTGATATCTAAGATAGAAAAGCTTAACATGGTAAACAAGTCTTGATTGATTTTATCATGATTATTCCCATTGTCAAAATGTAGTAAATATTGCCTTATTTCTTTGAAGCTCTAGCGATTCTGATGTATTTGTGCCACAATGAAAGAACCTACAACAAAAACTTAAAAAATAAGAAAGATTTGAAATGCATAGTTGATATATTTTTTGCTGAAAAGACAAGAGGAACTGGAGGAGATTCACATTATATGTCAGGAAAGTTATAATTGCAAATATTCCCATGTTGATGAGACACAATGCTAGATTTTGCATACTCTGTCAATTAAACACTTCTGCATAAACCAGGAATGCAGAAAAAGGGTAAAACAAGTAAATAAACTCCTTACTCACTAAAGTAGGGGCTGCAGATGAATGACTGTTGACTCCGAGAGTTGCTCGAAATTGTGTTTCTCATCTGCAGCATGCTGTAGGAACAGAAAGTAATATCAGAAAGTGCACTTTATTATTTACACTTCAACTGCTTTATTCACGCAGTAAGAGGCTTCTTCAAGGACCATTAGATCAGCAAACTAAGCATCTACAGGAGAATCATCAGGAACAGTAATGTCAGTATTGGATAACTTAATGCAAAAGAAATTAGATCTTGTCTGGTCTACAATAAACAAATCTTGGTCTAGCTTTGCAATGATAAAACCAAGATTGAACTGTTCAACAACCTGAAGACATGTCAAAAAAGAGTCCATGAGTAAAGTAATCTGATATTGCTAAGAGAGCTTTTGACGTAGTTGCGTAACAAGCTCAAGATGTAAGCTAATAATGGGACAATAAACTAAAAAACCACAAAAAATAAGTTCAAGATTTAAAGTGACCGAGTCAATGGATCGATAGTTAAAAGATATTCAGGTAACATAACATGGTCAATTATCTTTCTCATGTGAGGAGGGAAAGTGAATTTGCATAAAAATCGCCACATGAATAACCCATCAAAGATTGTTCTAATAAGCAGTTCAGCACTTAACCATTCCACGCAAAACCTACATCTTAATATGTTCCTTATATGAAAACAATGATAGTGGCTTCTTAATTCTGCCATCATTCTACCGTCAAAGGAGCACTTAAACCATTCCACACAAAACCTGCATCTTACTATGTTCCTTATATGAAAACAATGATAGTGGCTTCTTAATTCTACTGTCATTCTACCCTCAAAGGAAGCTATGCTTTAACTTCTTAAAGATGCACTCATGTCTTAGCCTATCTCTTAACATATTACCATTCATCCATCACAATATTCTCATTTTTGCTATACCAAATCTTTTTTCGAATACTTCACTTCTTAATTGTCCAATATTTTGACCAATAAAACCATTACTGGTCTTGTAAGCGTCTAGGATCTATGACCACATAGAACTTCATAAGCACCTCTCTATTAAAACTGTCGCATTCTGATTCCACATTTTACTTGAAATAACCATCGAATTGTTATAAAAATGATTGATTCTAAGTAGCAAATACAGTCATTCCTTGGCCCTATGGGCCATAGCCATCAATCAACACTATACAGTTGTTTCTTCTCAATTGTGCTAACATAACAATGATAGTGGCTTCTTAGTTGTTTCTTCTCAATTCGTCTCATATTTTGCTCTGATCTAGGGTTTCGATGGAAGGGGGAGAGAGAGGAGAAAGGGGGAGACCGAAACCCTAGATCAGGATCGACGAGAGAGGAGAAGGGGAGAGAGGAGAGATACCAAGGGGAGAGAGGAGAGATACCTGGCGTCGAGAGAGATTCGAGATCGCGACTGAGAAACGAGAGAGAGGAGTCAGGATCGGGACTGAGGTATAGGAGAGAGGAGGAGGAGTCGGGATCTGGATTTGGCAAATACGAAGGGACTGGGTTGGATTTCAAATACGTGCATTTGGGCTTTTAAAATCTCCTCTTCAAAATAATTGGATTTGAAATCTCAGTCCAGTTTGAGGTCCAAACTAAAGATTTGGATTTAAAATACCCTGGATTTTAAATCTAGGGCCCAAATCCAAGTTCCCAAACGCAACCTAAGGGAATATATCGATGATATGTCGAAAAATATTTGGGTCTCATATCGGATTTCATAAACACTGTAATATGCAATATAAACACATTTAATGTATTATAAGCATACGAAATGGCATCATTAATAATGATATATGTTGAAGATGACTAACCGATTGTATGTGAGTTTGTTAATCAGTCCGGATTGGTAGTTGAGTTCAAGTTAGTAGATAGAATTCTAGTTAGAGTAGAATACTAGTTAGTAGATAGTTTTCTAGTTATTGGATAAGATTAGAGTTGTAATCTTAATCCTATATATATGTAAACCATATTGATGAGTTCAGAAGAACGTGAATAAACTCCAGAAAAGTTCCTGCCTCTATTTTTTCCTTCCTGCAGGCTCTGTTTTTCAGCCATAGTATTTTCCTGCAGGTTCTGCTCTCTTGATTGTTTGGTCTCAAGAAATCTGCCAGGTTTCGGTTGCTACATTGTTTACAGATTTTCCAACTCAGTTTCAGATCTGATTCAGGCCGATCCTATTACAAAGCCAACAAGTGGTATCAGAGCGGTGTATGCCTAAGTATCAACCAAGATCTGAAGAGATGACGAGTTCGGAGAAGATGACGACCAAGGTGGGTTCGCTCACTCTTCAATACCCGACGCTATCGAGGGATAACTATGCTTCGTGGGCAATCAAGATGAAAGTCTACATGAAGGCTCAAGACGTGTGGGATGCCATTGAGCCCGCGGCAGGCGCGTCCGTGGAACACAGGAAGGATCAGATGGCGTTGGCGGCCATCTACCAGGAGATTCCTGAAGAGACTTTGATGGTGATCGCAGAGAAGCAAACGGCAAAAGAGGCATGGGAGACGTTGAAAACAATGCATCTAGGAGCGGATCGTGTGAGGAACGCGAAGGTGCAGACCTTGAAGTCCGAGTTCGAACTTCTCCGGATGAAGGAGAATGATAACGTCGACGATTTTTCGACGAAGTTGACAGGAGTCGTCAACAAGATCCGGGCTTTAGGCGGCGAGATGGAGGAGAACTACGTCGTCAGAAAGTTACTTCGGGCGGTACCGGAGAGATTCCTTACTATCGTCTCCACGATTGAACAGTTCGGGGACATCGACGACATGACACTCGAGGAGGCGATCGGGCGTCTCAAAGCCCACGAGGAGAGGGCACGTGTTTTTCGAAACAATGTCGACGATCACCTATTGTTGACGCATGCGGAGTGGCAAGCAAGGAGCAAGAAGAACGGCGGAGGCTTCCTCTCAACACCTACAACCAATGATGGCAGCGGACGAGGACGAGGTCTCGGGGCCGGTCGTGGGCGTGGCCGTGGCCAAAGAGGCCGAGGCGGACAGCAGCACCACGGCAGCGGGCAGCAGCACCACGCTGCCCAAGCAGGCCGCGGAGGGGAGCACGGCGGCCAGGCAGGACGAGGCGGCTTCGGCGGCAGAGGAGGACGTCCAGGACGTGGTTTCGGCCATGGAGGTGCAGCTCGCCAGGAGGGGGAGACTAGCACAAGCGGCGGTCGTGACAAATCCAACATTAAATGCTTCAATTGCGGAGTATACGGGCACTTTCAGTCGGAGTGTCACAAGCAACGCCGCAACCATGAACAGGAGGCTCATCTCACCCGTGCATATGATGAGGAGCCAACCTTGATGATGGCTATGTTAGAGGAATCGTCAAGTGTGATTTTGCTTAATGAGGAGAAGGTGATGGCGGATTTACTTACAGCGGGGGAGGCACATGTTGACAACAACACTTGGTACCTAGACAATGGAGCTAGCAATCACATGACCGGCCACCGAGACAAGTTCAAGGAACTCGACGAGAACATCAAGGGAACCGTCAAGTTTGGTGATGGATCCGTGGTAGAGATCAAGGGAAAAGGCTCTATCCTCTTTCAGTGCAACAACGACGATCAAAGGCTACTACCTGAGGTATATTATATTCCAAGTTTGAAATCTAACATTATTAGCCTTGGTCAGATGACTGAAGATGGGAGTAAGGTTGTTATTGCTGACGAGTTCCTGAGGGTGTTTGATAGGAACGGTGCTCTCTTGATGAGGGTGACACGTTCAACTAACCGATTGTACAGGATAGAGTTAAAGACTTGCAAGCCGGCGTGTTTGATGGCGAATATTAACGATCCAGCTTGGCTATGGCATGCTCGCCTTGGGCATGTCAATTTCTTCGCCCTCAAGATGATGACTGAAAAGAGGATGGCTTCCGGGTTGCCGAAGATCTTGCACCCGAATTAACTATGCGAAGGATGCCTCGTCGCCAAGCAAGCAAGACTGTCGTTCCCTTCGCAAGCAAATTTCAGAGCTCAGAAGCCGCTGGAGTTACTACACGCTGACCTATGTGGTCCTATCACCCCAACTACACTTGCTGGGAACAACTACTTTCTTCTTATCGTTGATGATTTCAGCCGATGGATGTGGGTATACATGTTGAAGGCCAAGAGTCAAGCTTGTGAAGCCTTCAAGAAGTTCAAAACAGATGTTGAGAACGCATGTGATCACAAGGTGAAGACATTGAGGACGGATCGTGGTGGCGAATTCTTGTCAAAGGAGTTCACAAAGTTGTGTGAAGACTACGGCATCAAACGTCATCTCACTGCACCGTACACCCCGCAGCAAAATGGTGTAGTGGAGAGGCGTAACCGCACGATGATGGACATGGCGAGAAGCCTACTTAAGAGCATGCATATGCCTGGAACTATGTGGGGCGAAGCGGTTAGGTACGCGGTGTACATCCTCAACCGACTACCAACCAAGGCATTGCACGACCACACACCCTACGAAGCTTGGTTTGGTAAGAAACCCCACCTAGAACACTTGAGAGTTTTCGGATGTGTGGCGCATGTGAAAATTGCAGGACCTTTACACAAGAAACTCGACGACCGGAGCACGCCAATGGTGTACATTGGAGTAGAGGAAGGAAGCAAAGCGCATCGCCTTTACGACCCTCAACATGGCAAAATACGTGTCAGCAGGGATGTCGTGTTTGAGGAAGGAAAAGAATGGCAATGGGGCGTAGACGGAGACGTAGAACCACCTAGCTGGGTGGAGTTCGCAGCGGAAGAGGAATCAACAACAACCGGCACAACAGCCGGCGCGTTTCCTGTAGTCCAAACTGGACAAACTGCAGCCCGAACAGGGACTGCTGCTGGTCGAACAGGGGCTGCTACTGCTGCAGGCCGAACAGGGACTGCTGCTGGTCGAACAGGGGCTGCTACTGCTGCAGGCCGAACAGCCCCTGCAGGAGCTCATACCGTAGCGGAGCTGACCGGAGATGAACCTGGATAGCCGGCACACCGAACAGCTCCTACAGGAGCTGCTGCTGCTGGCACTGTCGCTGGCCGAACTAGATTACTAGAAGGTGCCCGAACCAGTCCACAGTCTGCTACAGGTTCAGAAACAGCTGCTGTGGCAGCAGTTCCAGCGACGTTAGATCTGTCCGGACCTCCTGAAGCTGCAGCGATGACCCCTGTACGCTATCGATCCCTTGCGGACATCTATGTAGAGACGGAGGTGATTGATCTCCCTGCAGAGGAGTTGTTCCTGATCACTGAAGAACCCGCGAGCTATATTGAGGCTGCAACAGATCAAGAATGGCGGACTGCCATGGAGAAGGAAATGGAGGCCATCGAGAAGAACAAAACTTGGGTACTCACGGAGTTACCGCGGGGTTCCAAACCAATTGGTCTCAAATGGGTGTACAAGCTCAAGAAAGACAATGAAGGCAACATTCTCAAGCACAAAGCAAGACTTGTAGCAAAAGGGTACGTCCAGCAGCAAGGCGTGGACTTCGATGAGGTGTTTGCACCTGTGGCGAGGCTTGATACCATCAGAATAATCCTCGCTATATCAGCACAGAACGGGTGGGAGGTGCATCATTTGGATGTGAAGTCGGCATTCCTAAATAGTGATCTCCAGGAAGAAGTTTATGTGGTTCAACCTGAAGGGTTCGTTGTGAAGAATCAAGAGCACAAGGTCTACAAACTATCAAAGGCACTCTACGGTCTACGCCAAGCACCTCGGGCATGGAACACGTGCCTCGACAAGTGCATGAAGGGTATCGGATTTGCAAGATGCACTCAGGAGCAGGCGGTATACACAAGGAGTAACAGAGGGGATACACTCATTGTTGGTGTGTACGTGGACGACTTGATCGTTACGGGTTCGAGGACGGATGAGATAAAGTTTTTCAAGCAACAGATGATGAAGGAGTTCGAGATGAGTGACCTTGGGTTACTTTCCTTTTATCTTGGCATCGAGGTGGATAAGCGAGATGATTGTATTGCACTAAGGCAGGCGGCCTATGCGAAGAAAGTTTTGGGTCAGTTCGGCATGATGGATTGCAACCCGACTCAATATCCCATGGAAGCAAAGCTGAAGCTTGGAAAGGATTCTGAAGGAACACCGGTGGACGTGACGGAGTATAGACGCATTATCGGATGCTTAAGGTATCTAACTCACACCCGACCCGATATCACATATGCCGTGGGGATTGTGAGTAGGTACATGGAGCACCCTACAGTTTTAAATCGACAGGTTGTCAAACATATTTTGAGGTACGTGAAGGGTACTATGTCCTACGGATTGGTGTACAAACGTAGTCGAGGCAATGAAGAGTTGGTGGGATTCACTGACAGTGATCTTGCGGGAGATGTTGATGACAGGCGCAGCACAGGCGGCATGGCATTTTATCTAGGTGACAGTTTGGTCACTTGGACATCACAGAAGCAGAAGACGGTGGCATTATCATCCTGCGAGGCAGAATTTATGGCGGCAACTACAGCAGCGTGCTAAGGTTTGTGGTTGAGGAGTTTAATCAGCGAGGTGATTGAGAGTGAGCCCAAGCCGGTCACACTCTTCGTCGACAACAAGCCAGCGATTGCCTTGATGAAGAATCCAGTTTTCCATGGAAGAAGCAAGCATATCGACACACGTTTTCACTTCATTCGTGAGTGTGTTGAGCGCGGACAGATTAAAGTGGAGTTCGTGAGCACGAGCGAGCAGCGAGCGGATATTCTCATGAAGGCACTAGCAAGGGTGAAGTTCATCGAGATGCGGGAGCTTCTAGGAGTAAGGAACTTGGAATCTCGTCCAGATTAAGGGGGAGAATGTGAGTTTGTTAATCAGTCCGGATTGGTAGTTGAGTTCAAGTTAGTAGATAGAATTCTAGTTAGAGTAGAATACTAGTTAGTAGATAGTTTTCTAGTTATTGGATAAGATTAGAGTTGTAATCTTAATCCTATATATATGTAAACCATATTGATGAGTTCAGAAGAACGTGAATAAACTCCAGAAAAGTTCCTGCCTCTATTTTTTCCTTCCTGCAGGCTCTGTTTTTCGGCCATAGTATTTTCCTGCAGGTTCTGCTCTCTTGATTGTTTGGTCTCAAGAAATCTGCCAGGTTTCGGTTGCTACAGTGTTTACAGATTTTCCAACTCAGTTTTAGATCTGATTCAGGCCGATCCTATTACAAAGCCAACATTGTAGACACTTGCTTCCCGACGGCATCTTGAAACCTTGCAAGTGCGTAACTTTCAAGATAAGAAAATAATGTTAGTCAAATTAGAATATCAAACAAGCAAACAATACAAAGAATCAACCTCCTGCCAGTGGGGCTACTTGAGGTTGTCGCGGCGGAGGTGGAGGTAGCGCTCGCCCTAGGCGTTGATGAGGGTGGAGGTGGCGCCGTCGCTCCAGTTGTCGCTAGGGTTAGAGTTTGGGTTCGGGGAGGGGTTCTGGATGGGGAGGGCTAGGGTCAGGGTCTGGGGAGGGGGATGGGCGTTGGAGGAGGCGGCGACGGTGAAGGCGATGGAGGCGACGACGGCGGAGGGCTGGGGATCGTCGGAGTTGGTGTCTGGGTTTGAGGTTTCGGCCATGGGTCTGTTGCCGACCGGCAATGCTTTTTTTTTCGTCTCCTCCTCCCACCTCGACGGAAGCGTTGATGGGAGAATATATTTGGGTTTTTTTAATGGTGGGGTATTTTGGAGTTTTTTCAGATAGATCACTTGATTGGGTGTAGGGCCATCCCCGAGCTTTGGGTTGCCCTAGCCCAATTCAATTTTGATTGCTTTTTATATTAAAAATTTAGTACGAACAATAACGATAAAAATAAATACATATAATACAATTTATCGTTTTATATTGGGCTCAAACTGATAATATTATCATGCAAAATCAATATTCATATAATAAAAGATTATATTTGTGCTATAATTTAATTCAAAAAAAAATATTTCTCATTGAATTTTTTGAAGCGAATTTTTCAATTAAGTCATCATACTCAAGTTTCTCCAAGTATTCATTTTCAATTGATATCATTGTTAATCCATGCGCGAAGATAACTTTTTATCAATTTCAACTTGGAGAAACTTCTCTCCGCCGAAGCAACCGTAAATGGGATAGTTAACAAAATTCGATAAGCAACTCATTCCAAAACATCATAAACCCTAATTCAATTATTCAACAACTAAGATTTAGCCAAGATTCAAAATCAAAAATCTTAATTTCATTGCAAAACATCAAAACCCCCAAATTTTTGTCCAAAAAACCCTAAAATTATTCAGTTAAAAAAATGCCTGATTGGATTGGAGGAGTCAGCGGGGTAAAGCCAAAAGGACGAGTGCGACGGGAGCAGAGTAAGATCGGACCGTTGGAGACTCGGGAAGGAGGAGAGGAGCGATTTTCTCTCTTTCTTTTTTTTTTCTTTTTTTGTGAGCGGAACAAAGACGGGAAGGAGGAGAGAAAATGTTGATGGAAATAAAGGAGTTGGGTAGGGTTTTGGGTATTCATTAGAGTTCTTTTACAAATAGAACCCCTAATAATTTTTGCATAAATATCCTCTTACAAAGTCCACTTCAAAAATCTAAGATAATTACAGTTTGAGGGATGATGGAGCGGGAGGGATGGATTGCCCCTAGGCCCTGGGTTGCCCCAGCCCCGAGGCTTGGTGGGCTTACCCCAGGGCCGGCCCTGAGTGGGTGGTGGTTCTTTATTTGTTAAATTTATTCTTCATGTTTTTTGTTTTTTTCGACATTTTACATAACATATTTTACTTATTTTTTTGACTTAAAATATAGCGCTGCAGAAGAAAATGTTGTAGTGGAATTTACATTTTTCAAATTAAAAAGGTCGGCGAACATATTATTCGTCAAAAAAATGTGGTAAACACTTGGGTTAATCGGTTGTAATAGATATTGTAAATTCTATAAAATATAAAAATCAATGTCACCTCATCGGTTATGCGATCTTTCCTAATTCGTTTCAGTTGAAATTGTATAGTTTCTGTGTCGATTGTTTTTGGGGCTGTTTGGTTCGTTTTTTAACTCGGTGAAAAAGTTTTATACCGTCTCTACATCAGATTTTTCGTGGCCACGTAGGATATAAGATTTTTGTCGGTTTTTTCCCATCTTTGGTTCACTAGGGTTGAAGAATGGAAACTCGGTAAAAATCGTCGCCACATCAGATTTTTTTCTCTCCCCCAATTCCTTCCTCAACCTTGTGAAATCGACAAAAACTGCAGCCACGTCAGCTTTTTGCCATATAAACAAAAGTTTTTCCTTTTTTCTCATGCGAACCAAACACAAGAAAAATAAATACATTGGTTTCCCACCATTTTTTCGTGCGAACCAAAGTGAAACAATCTATTTCTTGAAAAAGTTAGGAAAACTCAAAACTTATGTTTTTGTACATGGAAATGCATTTTCCTGTATCTAGGAAATGAACCAAACAGCCCCTTATCGCTGAATTTGAATAAATATCTTACACTATTTGGTATACTTCCTTTTTTAGAAAAAAAAGCTGCTATAAATATTTCAGAATAAACTTGAACCTATATGTTGCATTACTTATTGCAACAACATTTGCTAGATTTTTGAGGGGTTTATATGCAAAACAATCTGAGAAAAACGAAGAAAACGAGGGAATGAAGAAGAAGAAAGAAACACTAGTCGTTTTTCTTTTGAACTGTCATGACATTATGTTTTACTATAAAAGATTTCTATTTAATTTTAAAAAAATTGTTTTGTTTTGTTTTCATGACATTTTGCAATTGACAGCGCTGGGGAGATTAAATACACTAATTAAAGTAGCCAACCAACTCCAGCATTGTCCTAAAGAAATCAAGATTATTTAACTTAGGATGCAAAATATAGCACAATGATAATCAACAAAAATGGCACAACAGTCCACACTCATCTTAAATACTAAACAGAAAATCGAAAAATGGTACTCAAACGCAGCAGCGTCTATCATCACCCGCGTTTTAATATGAATAAAAATAGCTCAATTGGTAGGCACTAACACAAAATAAAAACCTGAAAAATCTTTTTGAGGAAGAAAAAAAAGATGAAAACAAAAAAGGGGAATCTAACCTGTAAAGTGAAGAGCATGTCCTCAATCTGAACCTCTTTGGTTAATAAATCAGCCCCAATCATGGCTTTGTACTGGTTGCTGAACTTCTTATTCACATATCTAAAATTACTGAATTAAGTCCAAATCACGCGTAAAATAACTCCAAATCTCAGATCAAATTAAAAAATACAGATTATTGAAATTCAAAGCTCATAAGAACTCAAGGATACTGATTCATCAGCGACGGTCTTCCCAGCCCTAAACACGATCAAACAAAAGTCAACAAAAATTACAAAGAATTAGACGCAAAATATGAAATTAAAAAAAATAGAGTCGGGCCGATGTACGGAAACCCGCTGTCACCGAGGATGATGACCTTGAGAAGCATACGCCTTTGAGACGCCATGGATTCGAATCGACTGGATGGATCCCTTGTGTGTGTGTGTGTGAGAGAACACTAATTTTTGTTGTGAAGAAAAAAGAGGATTTTCGGTCCAGGTGGGAAGAAGAAAGAGGGACGGAAAGAAAGGGAATTTGTGAGAGAACAGTTGCCTTAGACGTGCGAGGACGTGGGTTGGTTATTCATTTAGTTTTTTCATTCGTTATAATCTTTTATAATCTTAGGTTACTATTCATATTATCTGTTTTGTTGTTCTCCTTTAGTAACAAAGAAGTAGATAGATGTTCTGCTCGCTTGTGAATAGTACTTGTTCTCCTATTATGACTAGAGCTACTACTTGAACTTTTTTTAATAGGAAAAATTTTAAAATTGTCATTTTTTGCTAAACATTTATCAAAATTCTCTTTTTGGTATGTTTTCTAAGTTTGCTAATCCGTGATTTTTTTAAGTTGGCTCTAAACATACGGGACTACTAGTCCCGTATGTTTTCTGAGTTGTTTTTCAAAATCGACCGACCTATTTTGTTAATTATTTAGCAAAATAGTCTATTTTGCTAATTATTTAGCAAAAAAGTTCTATTTTGCAAAAATTCCTTTTTTTTTAAATTCAAAGGGGAAGGCCGGATTTGGGGAGAATTTTGTTTGCCCTAGTCCTCCTCCTCCTCCTCAATTTTGTTTGCCCTAGTCCTCCTCCTCCTCCTAGGGCTCATCTGGTCCTCGCCCTCTATTTATAATAATATATACTGCCCCCCATCGATCAACAAAGCTCCAATTAAACTCCTCCTACTGGTTGATATCTATCTATCTAACATGGCCGCCGCCTCTGAAACCAACAACGAATTATACTCGTCGAACCCGTCGTCCCTCCTCCCTCTCGACGTAGTCTCCGACATCCTCCTCCTCCTCCCCGTGAAGACCCTCTCGCATCTCAAGCTGGTGTCCAAATCGTGGCTCTCCCTCATCTCCAGCCCCTCCTTCAGATCGTCCCACCGCCGCCGATCCGAACGGAACCCTCTCCTCCTCGTGGCGACCTCCGAAAGCGATGGCGGGGGACACCTCCGGAACCACTTCCACGTGCTAGACTACTACAATAAGCGAGGAGGAGGAGGAGGAAAACCCCTAGTCGACCGTGAAACCACCACAGACTACTACTCACCAAGAGCGTCGTGGTTCCACAGGAGGCTCGTCTTCTCCTGCGGCAGCCTCGACCTCGTCTGCATGTACGATCCCGACGACATCTACATCCGGAACCCTGCGACCAGGGAGCAGATCGCTTTGCCTAGGAAATCTTCGGGGTTTCCCGAGCACGGCGGCCAGGCGGTTGCATTCGCTTACCTTCCTTCTATAGGGGAATACAAGGTGCTCCGTGTGTTCGGTGCGTCTCCTTTCTTCAGTCTCCAGCACCCAATCAGAAGAAGTGAGGTCTTCACACTTGGGTCAGGGAAATGGAGGGAGATCAAGCAGGGCCCCCCCTTTTTGGTTCATGACGAGAGCTCGGCCGTCGTCGATGAAGCCGTCCATTTCCTGCCAGATATTTTTACATGGCGGCTGGCTGTCGATGACCTGCACGACGACGACAACGAGACAATAGCCCGGTTTGATCTCAAGAGGGAGGAATGGTCAGAGCTACCGCTGCCCGGCGTAAGACATTTCTCACAGGACTCTCGTGACGGGGCGTGCTTCTTTCGCCTGACGTGGCTGGGCGGATCGCTGTGCATGCAGTGCTCGGGGCCATCGAGGGTCGATCTGTGGCTGCTGGAGGAGGGCCTTAACAGCTGCGCGTCGTGGGTGAAGGCGTACAGCATCGATCACTGCTACTATCCTCATCAGTTCGGCGTCGTCCACGCGGAGAAGGACGGAAGAGCGCTGTTAGAGAGGTGCGACGGCAAGCTGCAGGTCTACAACCCAGCGGAAGAACGAGTTGAAGCGACAATCTTTAGTGGGGAGGGCAGCTTCTTCGGGGTCAGTTTCTACGTAGAGAGTTTCATGGCTTTGGACGATGAAAGCTTCGAGTCTTTAAAGAAGCAGGAGGCCATATAATCTTTAATTTTACATATAGTTTTTTTTTCCCTGGCAACTTGATTTGGATCTAAGTTATGCAACTAATTAGTTTTGAAGTGCCTATGATACAAGTTATATGGAGGAAGGAAATTTTTAGGTTATATATACAGACTGGATTTTCCTGCTAAGAGATTGTGGACTGCATATTAAACATTTGTTTCTGGTTCTAGTGCAGGTAGAGATTTAATTTGTGCACTGCTGTGTTTTTTTTGTTGCAGTGGTATTGGATGTGCAGGTTGATGAGGAATAGTACTTTGCTCTGGTCATGAGATTCATGATCAGGTGAGATGCTTAAAAAGCAGACTGAAGCTATTTTTGGCATAAGAAAGTTTGATAGTACAAATAGTAGCAATAATAAAAGCCGGCGGTTCTCCTTGGTGCACGTTAGCAGGCGATTTTTTGCCTGGTAACTTGCGCCCCCGCCTTGATTCAATGGTGAAAAAAAGGAAAAGCAGCGGATCTGAGATCTTGAAGACTGATCTAAGTGCCTCAAATTCTTGTGCGATATCATCTGATTTGAGTTTGGCTGGATATGATGAAGGATTAAACCATGAAGTCATGGGATCTACGGGACCAAAGGGAGAGAAGAAGTTGCTGATGACAGACATCCTCAACTCTAGCAAGTTCTTGGTAAATTCTCTTCAACCTCAGAAATCTCCTGAGGTTTGTGGATTTCAATCGAGGCAACTCTATAAGTCTTTGAACTCTGTAACTGGTGAATGTAGTTCTGCTCGATTTTCTTGGGCAGATGATCAAAAATTAGATATCTCATTGAAGAATTTCTCAAATAATGATGAAACTTCTTTGAAATTGGATTCCTTGATGAACCTAGATAAAATATCTGTGAATCTTGATAGGATAAATTCTGATCCAACAACAGATTTCTTGAATGGGGAAAATTTCCCTCCTCTTGAGAAAACAACTAAAACACCAATTCCAGATCCAACAAACTCATGACTATTTACAGTTAACAAAGATATAATCATTCTAAAAAGTGTATCATAAATTAATATGTTGTTAACAAACTCGTCTAGTAACATGGTCTTCCCCGTCTTTTTTTGGTGATAGGAGGCTTTAACAATCGGTGACCCTGACGCCTCGTTTGGTACGCGGGAATGATGAGGAATGGAATGCAATTCCCACTTCCCATTCCCTAATACCAAACACACCTATATTTTAGATGTTGGAATGACCATTCCCTAGGAATGATCATTCCCACTATTTGTGGGAATGAGCATTCCAAGTGAGAAGATAAGGAATGATCATTCCCATTCAAGTGAGAATCAAAAACTAGTTAGGTATTTTTCAATTATATCCATATTAATAATAAAAATCAATCTAATGACTACGATTAGGGAATCTATGTAAATCACATTTTCTCTCTCCCTGCACCGAAATAAAAAGCCTCTCCTTTCTATTCATCGCCTCTGAAATCACAAATTGCTCTTGGCCTCCGCTCTTTCCTTCCTTCCTTCAATCCCAACCTCAATCCCTCCTACTCCACCTCTTCCTCCGCCGCCTCAACCGCATCAATTACCCAGAGCCTCCGACGCCGCCTCCGCCTCTCCTTCACTCGAGTTTCTAGGTATGATTCGGTGGTTGTTTCTTCAAATTTTGCTCAATTTTTCTTCATTTTTCGTGATTTTTCTTCTTCACTGCTTGATCTGTTGAAATTTGTTAAACTCGAGTTTCTAGGTACTTGGATATGATCAGATGTATGGAAAGTTGATTTCATAAGGTTAATTGCTTGAGTTCGCCCTTTTATAGGTTTTCCCCTCATGGTTCTGCATATTTTATTATGATCAGCATGAACACAAGGCATGCATTTGTCTGAAGGAAAGAAAAAAGCAATGCGATGCCCAAGTTTGTCGGTTCCTTGTTTGGACAACGAGAAAAAAGAAAGAAAGAAAAAACTAATATTAGGTCAAATTTGGGTATGATGTCTTCTTGCCAAAGAAATTCAAATGAAGACGATAAGGAGATGCAGCTTAACAAGATGCATGTACCCGGTGCAGTCTTGTACACATTTAAGATTGGTTTAGAGACCCTGATGGATAACATACACCTGATGGATAACACGAGCATTACTATAACACATACCTAGATTAATATAACATATGCGTACATAAAATTATTTAGTTATTATCATTAATGTTTATTTTTTATCTTATTAAAAATCTATGTTGTTGTAAGGGCATTATTAGAAAATGAGATTTCATTCTCACTTGTGTACTAGTGATACCAAACATGGGAATGAGAATGAGATTTCCATTCTAGCTTCATTCTACGAACGCACCCAAACAAGAGAATGAGAATGACCATTCCATTCCCACATGCAATCCATTCCATTCCTTCTTCCATTCCATTCCCAAGTCTGTCCATTCCCGCGTACCAAACGAGGCGTGACAACCAAGTGCAAGTGAATAACAATAAACTTAACATTCAAGCGATAAACTTGATAACCAAGTCAAAACTTCAACAAACAAGTCATAAACTTAATAACCAAATAGTAACCTTAACAGTTAAGCCATGACCTTAACACTTGTAACGATATACTTGACAACAAATCCATATACATGATAATAAAAACGCTAAACTATATAGGCTCGTTACAAGTTGCACGATTGTGACTCTTCATGTTGCATCGAGAGAACTTAATAGGACGAGTGTTTAGCGACCTGTTGCTTATTCGACTAGTGCATAGTAATACCTGAACAAATAAAAAAAAAGCAAAAAGCACCCCTATAATTCATATCTAAAGCAGAATACTTTATTTTGATAACATGTTCAATATTTACAGAAAATATTTTAGAAAGCGTGTTTTGCACGTGTCTAAATACTAGTATTAGGAATTTGATTTGATAATATGATAATGTTCTGTCATATATATAAAAAAGGAAAAGATTGTAAATAATGCGCTTGGAATTCTAATTCAGTTGGAGATTCTTATCAATTAACAAGTCTCATTTCCTTTTTCTTTGTTCTTTTTTTAATAGTTTCAGAGGGTCGCCTATTATAAAAGCAAAATATCTAAATTATGGTCCAGAACTAGCCAAAATTCGATATCATTAGTTTAGGAAAGAAAGTTGTAACCAAATACAATCAATTATTTAATTTATTCCTCCAATTTTTACATGCAGCAGGTGTTCACATCCATAACTACTACCCATATTCTTCTTTCTTAATTAACAAATATATATGCAGGTTTGATCGATGAGGTCAAACATTGTCTCGGAAACATCTCATGTATACAACTGGTTTAAAAATAATTCATATATATATATACCAGCATATAAGTTAGGGTAACCACAAAAGCCCCTTAGTTTTGGGCATTTTGCAGATAGCCCCCATTAATATTTCAATTGAACAAACAATCCCTTTCATTTAATGGGTTTTGCATAGGCCCCGCTTTGAACTTCTTTTATTCCGCTTAATCCCCCAGCATAACAGCTTCAGGTCTAACGTGTGACGTAATCTGGTAATTAATTAGCATAAGTTGATTATATATTTAAGGAATCGTATTTTATAAGATTTGCTGGTCGGCTTGACGATGATCGAATATTATTTGTTCTCCTATTCTGACTAGAGCTACAACTGAACTGGATTTTTATTTAATTCAAGGAGGGAGGCCGGATTTAATTGGGGAGAATTTTGTTTGCACTAGGAGTCCTCCTCCTCCTAGGGCTCATCTGGCTGGTCCTTAATTCTCTCTCTATTTATAATATATATATATATATATATATATATATATATATATATATATATATA
>BQKN01000729.1:879375-891270 GCA_022839385.1 Asparagus kiusianus | reverse complement strand
AACCAAAATCCCCTCTCGATTCCTCCCATGAACGAGAGGTCCACAAATTGAATAATCAAACCTTACGACAGTTAGGATTATTCAAACCAATCCAAATTCTCTAAGTGGAGATCCCACTTCGAGTTTCCTTTGCGCCAGGAGATAGAATATAAAATTCTTCCTCTCCGATTCCGGGTTTATCTCTACCAACAAAAAAAGAGACCAAGAGATAGAATACAAAATTCTTCCTCTCCGATTCTGGGTTCATCTCTACCAACAAAAAAAGAGACCAGGAGATAGAATGTAAAATTCTTCCTCTCCGATTCGGGGTTCATCTCTACCTACAAAAAAGAGACCAAAATACTCCAATAGGTACACGAGTCTAAACTGTTTCCCTAATTTCAACAGGTAGTTTCTGGAGAATATCACTCAAAATATTCTTAAGAATAACCTGAATACTCCAATAGGTACACGAGTATAAACTGTTTCCCTACTATTAATAGGAAGTTTCTGGAGAATATTACTCAGAATATTCTTAAGAATAACCTGATAACCTATGTTCTTATGAAGACTGATACGGCGATTAACAATCCCACAATCCCGTATCAACTCGATGACAAGAGCTGAATTCACAAGTACAAATTCCAGCTTCGATTCAAGATCTCGACGACGGTCAAGCGATAAACGCGATGCCGGAAGAATCTTAACTATTCTACAAAGCACTGAATAGATGGAGAGACAAAAAGATCAAGAATTGAAGCCATTTACACGATCTACTCAACCAAGCATTGAAAGGATCGAAAGCAAAATTTATCTTATCCAAAGTATTCCAGAACTCCTCTATAAAAGAACGAGTCTGGAATACTTCGGAGAGGGTATCTGTAGGCGTCAAAAAATGCTGAAAGATATCCAAACACAGCTCAAAAGGAAGTCATCCAAAAATCAGAAGAGAACACAATTTTGGGGTTGTCTCGCCGTGCGAGACAGTCTTTACTGTCTCGCTGGGCGAGACAGACTTTTACTGTCTCGCCCACGCGAGACAGTCTACACTGTCTCGCCCACGCGAGACAGACTTTTGCTGTCTCGCTGGGCGAGACAGACTTTTGCTGTCTCGTTGGGCGAGACAGACTTTTGCTGTCTCGCTGGGCGAGACAGGCTTTTACTGTCTCGCCCATGCGAGACAGCTCTCAGAGGGTCAAAACTACTCCAATAACTGCCAACACGTGGCCATCAACTGCTCAAAGAACGTGGGGGACGTCGTGGGTGAGAATCACGTTGATAACTGCCAGAATAACGGAGTTTCAGAACGTGGGAAGGCAGTTACAAGAAACTGTCAATCAGTTACGAAATTCTGAGACAGTGTTTTACTATCTCGCCTGGCGAGACAGCATATTTACTGTCTCGCCAGGCGAGACAGCATATTTACTGTCTCGCTGGGCGAGACAGCAAACACTGTCTCGACCAGCGAGACAGCAAATACTGTCTTGGAAGACAGTTTTCCTCCCGGGGCTATAAATACCCCCCGAGATGATTCTTTTGAGAGGGGGGATCCAGAGGCTGAGCAGTGACGACCCAAGGTTAATCAGAGAGCACTTCTTGAGCAGGGAGAGTAGATTTTCTGATCCTTCAACAATTCCTTGACATTCAAGCTTAGACTTGTTTTCAAGAAGAACGACTATCTTACCTCGATAAGATATCGTTTCTAATTCTCACTTCGATAACGAAGGAAGAATTATTAAAGCCTTCACGATTCAACCAGGATCTGTGATTCGGTGGTCCACGAGCTAAAGCATTCCCGGCACAGGCAAAGAACCCACGAAAGCAGTGATCCAAATAACGATCCTGCGTTTATTTTCTCAAGGGTTGTAATTTTCTTTTTGTTGTGTAAAAGAGTCTTATAAAAAGACTAATTCTTTTGAATTTATTGTAATCGACCGAAGATATAATGAATTCCACGACAAAAGCAACTTTTGACGAAAACACCAAAGTTTCAATCTTTTTTAGATCTGAGTCTTGAATCCAGCAGAGCTTCGCCTCTCCAAAATTTCCAACCCTCAAACAATGAACCACCTCTGCTATTTATAGGCAACCAGATCTGTGCCTTGGCACAGATCTGGGCCGGCCACCTCAAGGTGGCTCGGCCTTGGCTGAGCCACCAAGAGGTGGCTCGGTTTCGGCCGAGCCTCTCTTGGTGTTGGTTTCGCCGTTTTCCGTTTTCCGGTTCTGTGGTTGATTTGTTCGGACTTGATTCGTTTGACCTGATTTGGCAGTAAATCCGGTTCCTGATTTGGCAGTAAATCCACTTTTGAATTTGAGTCCGAAACTGATCTTAAATCGATCGTGATTCGTTCGAGTCCGCTCTTGGTTGGATGACTCGTTGATTCCTCAACCGTTAGCTTGATTCCGCACGTGAGTGGATTTATTCCGTTGTTTGCGTGCGGTTCGTTAGCCTTGTAGCCTCGTTAATCCGCTTCGTCACGTATCACTTGGCTTCGGTGTTGTGGACTAATGATCGTGTTTGGATACGTTGCCCGATGGTTTGTTTGTCGAATCGACGTCGTCGAGCTGTGTTAAGGGACCTATATGCAGTTTTATACGCCTACAATATTTCAGACCATTCCTCCTCAGTTCCAAAATTTCAAAATGTAATAATGACGAGAAGCTCCTTTAAATTTTGCGTACGACTCATGGAAGGTTAAATTTGTTGGATCTCCTATGCATGTCTTTACAAGGAAACTCAAGCAGGTGAAATATGCTCTCAAGATATTTCACAAAGGGAAATATGATGGTTTGAGGAGTAGAGTTAACACTGCATGAGAGGATGTTGAAAGTATTCAGAAACTTCTTTAATCTCCACTAAATAATAGTGAGCTGCATGAATTTGAGGCTCTATGTATTTAAAAACATAAAAAAATGCTACATTCTGAGATAATAAATTTATAAGGCGAAGGACGCGGAGCAACGAAATTATTGCCATTCAATGTATTCATAATAATGAAGGGGTTAGGTAACTGAAAGAAGGGATATACAAGAGGAGGTTATCAAGTTCTTGGCTGAAATGTTGTCTAAACAGGGATCATGTCAGGAGGTGGACAAGAAAGTATTTGATAATGGCAATAAGATATCAATTGATGGGTGTTTTGATCTGTGTAGGGTAGTATCTTGGCCCTCTTTGTTTTCTTCAACGTTCTATAAAGTAGCGTGGCATATCATGGGAAAGGATTTATGTGCAGACGTGCAAAGTTTCTCGCACCTAATCACGCCTCTGATTATAGACCCATTGCTGCTTGCAATGTCCTATAAAAGTGCTTATAAAACATTCTTACTGCCAGATTGAAGAAGGTGATGGTTGAGATGTATACTCCCTTAGCTCAGGATTTGAGGGACTGATTTCAAAATATGGATGATCTAAGGAACTAATAACAGAAAACCCCTTGATTATATTGGTCATATTTGTCTTTTATTTGTGTCTGAAAATTAGAACTGTGAAGAAGTGTATATGCTCCTAGTTTGTCAATTTTTCCTCGGTACATAATTACCATCATGTTTCCAGTGTTTTCATGAGAACTTTAGCATTATTTTTCTTCTCCTATTTATACACGGCAGTTATTTTCGTCAAAGACTACAGTAAGTCATAGAAGAGATCAAATGACCAAAGGATGAAGAAGACGATATAGTCGAAAGCTAATCCAAAATATCGGCGAACGAGTTTCCTTTCTATACTCAATTCTATTACACACTTCAGATTTACCTTTGTGCGGATCAAAAGCTTAAACATATACAACACAATTAATCACAAACTAGCATCACTTTTGATATACGATAACAAAATCATTTATGAAATCAATCTCAAGCAATCAAAGAAAACCCACAACCAAATCACAACACAATACAACAACATCAAGCTAATTTCAATTAACTACCCTGCAGTTCTTCCTTATCTCCCCTTGATTCCCTGTAAGCACTCCGATTCTCCCCATCTTGACCATTGCTGCCGCAAACTCCTCCCTCCAAACCTCCGGGCTTTCCACATGCCGTTCGACCATCCACGCAGTCCAAGGATCCTCGACCAATGTCTGGTCCGATCTCAACAACCCTTTACCCTTCATCAAGTTCTCATAATACTTCACATCCAAATGATAAACTCCCTTGACATCCAATGCTACTAAAGGATCTAGTCCTCTCTTTGCAGCTTTTGAAATAGGCAGACATTTTGTTTTTAGGAATTTCGCGAACTTGGGATTCATCGAAGGGTCCTGAGTGTGAGTGGAGTTGAAGCTGTAGAGCCTGGAAGTGAAGGAAGAGCAGTGGGAGACGCCGATGGAGTGAGCTCCTGACAGAGTCACCATGTCCTTGGCTGAGAGTCCTTTTTTCGCGAAGTTTTGAATGAGTTGGGTGCTGGTGAAAGTTGGGAAGGGGAGGTTTCCGAGGACTTCTGATTCGTTGGAGATTCTCCCGTCACGTCTGCCTGCAGGGACTGAGTACCCTGCACCGCCTGCGAGTAGTAATTATCTGGTATGAGCATTTACATATTCAATTCATCTGCTTATCAATTCATCTGCTTATCAAATATTCATTTAAAGATCTTCTAATAGCTCGTGTTATTACACACAGAATGTTATGGTTTGACTTGAGAGTTGAAAAACCAATGCTTTAAACAAAATATTTAAGTTATAGACTTATAGGATGTGTTTGGCAACTTCAAAATAGAATGTTGCTAGACTAGTTTTATCTTAACTAGCCCAAAGTTGAACCATGTAAGGGTTGGTTCACAACTGAACTAGTTAAGGGGCTAAATTTTGAACTAGAAAGAATTAGTTCAGTTTGGGCCTAACTTTTGCCAAACTAAAAATAAATTAGTGGATCAAAATTGTACTATCTGAAACAAGTTTTGTGAAGTTGCTAAACACACCCATAATATTAGACACAATTCAATTCATTACAGTCCTATGTACCTGTGAGGGTCGTGCTGTCGCGAGCTGCAAATGCGATTATGTCTGCACATGAGACTGTTTGTGGGCATTGAGCTTCGACTGCAGCCTTGGCTCTGTCGATGACTTCGTAGCCTTGCAGGCTTGGATTGTTGGCAATGCTGAGCTTTTCTGATTGGCTTCCGGGGATTGAATCAAGAAGGATGGAAGCATCACAACCCTGCAAGTGCAGTGCATTTCAGTATCAGTTTGCTAGTTAGTCTCGCAAACGAAGTACCTTATGCCTGTCAATTTTAAAAACTTATGATAATCTGAAACTTTTGGTATGCATCACACATCCATCACTTCTGCAGGTAATTTTGCACATATTTTGGATTCAAGGCACACGTATACAATATACAATGTAAGGATTTGGGGCTTAGTTCTGTGAGAATTTGTATGATTCTAAATAGGGAAATGACTTGCAACCAAAAGCACAAAGAAATAAGCAATTAGAAGACGTTAAGTGTCTCATACCAAAAGACGTTCAAAAAATTTGCATTTCAGTAGCGCATAGAACAATTTTGAAAACTCATTTAAAAAAAAGGAAATTTTGGCATGTATCAGACACTTACTACTCGTGCAGGTAATTGTGCAACAAAAATTTTATGAAGATTACCCTAACAAAGCAATCATGGAAGTGCATCCTTATGAGACTAGCAGCTAAGCCATGATCCTTGACAATAGCCTTAGTAATTATTTTTTGAACAATTTTCTCAGCAAGCGGGCATGTAGATTTATAGAAGTCCGCTTCCAAGGATGAAGATGATTTTTCAGCTAGAAATGCAGCAAAAATGGCAATAAAAATGAGCATAAATGAACGTGTAGCTCCTTTGCCCATAGCTTGAAGATGAATGTGTTTGAGTGAGAAGTCATATTCATTATGAGAGTACATATAAGGAGGAAGAGAGCAAGTGGATGCTTATAATAAGCACACCAATATGCGTGCAAAAATGTTATATTGACTGGTTCTAGCTCATAGTAACTAAAATCATTGGACGTATTTAGAGTAATTTCAGAAGCTGGCTCTATGCAACAATGTGCCAATTACACTCCATCTTAGTGATTATTGGTGGGTTTTTGTTGACAAATTTAGATCAAAGTTTTGATTAATCTCACCCATGCAAGTATTATATTGACAAGAGAAATTTCCGAGAACTTAATTTATGGTGTTTTTGTTATGGATTGGTTGCATCTTTCCACACTACTTGAAGGTTCTCATGACCAGTTCAATATAAGGGGTGGATGGTTGAGTTAGATGAGAAAAATTTGCAATCTCAATAAAAAAAAAATTTATTGTCAAGTTTTAACCTTCTTAATCTTTCAACCTGCATTTTTTATTCGCCGAACTTCCTGCACGTCGTGGGCAGACCTGATTACACGACCTGATTATTTATTTATATACGGAAAAGAAAAGATACAAGGAGGGACATAAGGCCGAAACCCCATACAAGAAAGATACTCCTAAAAATAAAGGTGGGAACTTGATAGACTATCAATTACGGCGTAATATGGCTTTCTACAAAATTCTCATTTCGCTACTTGAAATTGTCTTTTTTTTATTTTCCATTGATTTATTTAACTCACATACGAAAAGACAGAAGACCCAACACGATATAAATGTAAGAAGTCCGACAACAAATCACATTTCCAATCGACAAACCTGTAAGTATTAGAAGCTCCACTGTACATAGGAATCAATATTTTCCTTTGATTATTTACAATAAAAAATAAAAGTTTAAAATTTCCTTATCATTATAATTATTATTATTATATTTTTGCGAGCCTGATTCTTCCTATATTGAAATTTCCCCAACAACTCTAATAAAACGACAACAAACTTAAAAAAAAAAGAGTAAAAGACCTAATAGCAAAAGCCGACGTATGAACTTTTCTGAGATATCAAATAGACGATGCTTGTAGATTTCTCAGGAATTCATGACTCAAAGGAAGATGTTGATGAATTTGCTACAGGTGAAGCTCGCTGTTCTGCAGTTTTATAAGGTAGATGATGGTGGGAAGGTTATTAGGTTGAGGAAGGAGTGCCCAAATGGGGAGTGTGGGGCCGGGACTTTCATGGCGAACCATAAGATTGGATGACTGGTTGATAACTTGCCAACAAGATTCGTCGTTGGATGAAGTGATATAGCCTAGGCCACTCTTATGTTCATAATAATTGTCGGGCTTCCCTCTTGGTACATAGGCAGGACGGAGTGGAACTCGGATACCTTGACTAAAACGAAGACCTTCACCGAACGTGAGGTTGTATCCTTGCTTCTTTATATAGTCACGTGCTTGTAAGCTGTATCTGAAGAAATGTTGTCCAAGTCCTTCATCATCGGCATTAATTTCCAAGAAGAGATCGGAGGGCGGGAATGACTCCCCTTTACCAAAGACTATTTCTTTTCCACCCCCTGCCTTTGTAGGTAGGACAATGGTCGTTAGGCTAAAATCTGAATAAGGTTTGTCCGGTATGTGATTGATGGTGTGGCAGAAAACACGTGGGCATACTGAATCGTCCCTCGGTTTACAGGCGTCGACTGGTGACTGAAGGGAAAGTCACTTCGGCACATGAGAGGGTGTCTCCGTATTTTTCGGAAAGTGATTGACAAGTCATGGAGGCACATGGGCAGCTGACAAGTCACGGAGATCATTAGGCTAAAATCTAAATAAGGTTTGTCCGGCATAGGCTGAAATGTTGACATATGCTCTGGAGGAGAGGCTTAAGGCCTGGGCCGAGTCCTTAACTTAGTCAATAACAGGGAATGTCCCTCAAGTCGTCTCCGAGAATTGCCCGGTGAGTGGTCGAGTGCCCTAAGTGGGTCGTCCTCGGCGATAGGGTCGACTGATCCCGCCTTTCGTGTCGGCATGAAAGAAGGTCGACTTGATGAGTCGACGGGGTCGAGGCCTCTGTTGGGCTTGGCCCACTCAAGTGGGTTTGAGGTTATTTTGCTAGGACTCTTATTGTACCATTTTGCAAAAGCCCGTATCTTGGGTGAGTGAACACCATAACAAAACTTCATCAGCATTACTTTATACGTATATGAATACAAAGATTTTGAACCACCTTTACAATTCAGTGAAGTTTCTTTGCAGACAAATGGGGGCACTACTCACGTAAGCCAAACCTTCTACTAAATATTAATATAAAGAAACATGAGTGATAGAGCAATTAACATCAATGGCAAATGATGAAAATGACACCTAACCATTTCCTCCAAGTAAGTTACTTTAAAGAGGTAGTATAAAATAAGACAATTTATTAGGGTCTAGTTGAGAACGGACCTTCGACGCCGAAGAACTTGAGCTAGAAAAAAGCGACCGTGATTGGGACCGCAGCGATCGCGACCGAGATCGGGACCGGGATCGCGATCATGACCGCAGCGATCGATCGCGATCGAGACCGAGACCAAGATAGGGGGCCGCGATCACGATCGGGACCGAGATCAGAGCGAGAGAGTGCGGAGTGCTGCCTGCGGATTTGAAGAAGTGATGAAGTGCTGCAGCTGCAGCTGGGCCAGATTTGAGAGGAAGTGGGCTGGAGTTAGGATTTTACTTAGTGAACGGGTCGGGTATTGGTACGGGTCAAAATTATAGTGTTAAGTGACACGGTCCGTTCGGACGGTTCGGATTGAAAAGTTTTTAATCCGATCCGAACCGACCTACAAATAAAACAGACTCGAACCGTTAATTTTCAGTCAGTTTAATATCGTTGGTTTTTCGGTTTGGACCGAACCATACACATCCCTAAATATCGTATACAGATCAAAATGCCCAGTTAAATCAAAATTTGGATTTCGTGCCTTTTAGCTTATTATTATTATTTAGCCTATTAGCGGATCACATTTTTTGTGCCTATTAGTGGATCAAAATGGGTTTTTTTTTTTTTGCATTTTTATTTAACGACAATAAAATCCTACAATTGAAATCCCAACACCAAAATCCGTAAAACGGCCAAATTATAAGAGATCTAGCAAACTGATGAAAAGGGAAGCAATGGGAACTTAGAACTCCAGGACCTTAATAAAAGATTAAAACTTTTGACCAAACCAAATTATAAGAGATCTAGCAACCTAGCAACAAAAACCCCTAAAAATGACCAAACCAAATTGTAAGAGATCTAGCAACCCCAAAAAACTATAAATAGCAAATTAAATGAAGTTTCTTACCTCAAATCAACAACTGTAACTGCTCAAAAATAGGACGAGATGCGGTCGACTTTGCGGCTGGGGTGAAAGTGGAAAAAAAAATGGATTCGGATCCTCTCCACTACAAGAAAATAGTGGATGGACCACTACATAATCACAGTCATTGATTATCTAGTTGATGATTATGATTTTTTCTTTTAGTGCAAATTAGGAATGAGTGCAATACACGGGGGTATGGTAAGTGTTAGATTTAAATTGTATCATAACCACCTACTAAATAATCAACGATTGAGATTAAAGATAGTGGTCTCTCCACTACATTTTGTAGTGGAGAGGATCCAAAATACTGTTGGAGATTAATAAACTATCAAAAATTTTCTCTAATTTATTTTATTTTAGGCGTGAGCTGGAACCTGCCCTTTTCTTCTCAGAAGTAAAATAAAAGTAAAGAAAACCAAAGGAACAAGAGACTAGCTAGTAAAGAAAACATGGAAGGATCTCCAACACGATAAATTCAGATTGATCAAATTCTTCGCTACAAATTAAAGCAAAACAAACCACAACGAGACCGCCGCCGTAGATTAATTATTCCATGTCAACGTCATCACTAAGGCTTGTTAAAAGCGGTGGTCGCGCCGTCGACGACGAGGTCGTGCCCGCTGATGAACGCCGACCGATCCGACGCCAGAAACATGGCCGCCTCGGCGACGTGGCTCGGCTTCAGAACAATCCCCTGCAGGTTGGTCTTCGCGGAGCAGAGGTCCTCCACCGTCTGCGGGCTCATCCCCCCCATCAGGCCGCAGGCGAACGGCGTCGCCACGCCGTAAGGCGACACGCAGTTCACCCGTATCCCGTGCGGCCCGTACTCCCCCGCCGCGGCCCGGACGAGGCCCAGCACCGCGTGCTTCGAGGCGGTGTACGCCGCCGGCCCGACCCCTCCCCGCTGGGCCGACACGCTGGCCGTGCACACGATGGACCCGCGGACCCCGCCGGCGACCATCGCCCGCGCCCCGTGCTTTATGGCCGCCACCGCGCCCCCGAGGTTGACCGCCACGACCCGGTTCAGCTCGCGCGCGTCGAGGTCGGCGATGGGGGTGAACGAGCCGGACACGCCGGCGTTGCTGTACATCACGTCCAGGCGGCCGTAGGTCGCCACGGCGTAGCCCACGGTGTCCGCCACCTGCTCCTCGTCCGTCACGTCGCAGTGACGGTAGGTGCACTTGTCGTGGCCGATTGAGGCGGCGATTTCGAGGCCCAACTGGTCTTGGATGTCAGCGATGACTACGGTGGCACCGTTGGCGGCGAACAGTCGGGCCGCGGCCTCGCCGATGCCGCTGGCGGCGCCGGTGATGATCACCACCTTACCCTCCAAACTGTACGTGAGAAAAAAAAAAAAATAATGCAGCATGCAAATTACGAAACCAGAGGGAACAAAAATTAAAATAAATTATAGAGAGAGAGAGAGAGAGAGAGGGCCTGCTACCTTAGCTCTGGCATGGCCTTGAGGTCGTCTTCTCATTCAGGCCACGTCCTGCATCATCCTACGCTTATATGGACTACGAGCCTACGACCATAGATGGAGATCGAGGACAAGTTTTATCTATTTTCTGATTGCTCGCGGAGCACGCGCTGCTTTTTTTTTAGTATAACGAAGCTACATGAGCAGAGAAATCTTTTAATATAATCGAGTTAGAAGCCTTAAGCACGCGTTGATTTTATATTATAGAGGGACGAATAGGGGGTGTTCATCAGGACCGGCCCGGTCCGGATGGAAAACCAGGCCATGGTGACCCGGGTGAGCCCGGGCCGGACCGGATCGTTTTTTTCATTTTTAAATTTTTTCTTTAAATTTTTAAAAAAATAATAAATCATAAAATATACATAAAAACTACAGAAAATGACATGAATTTTTTTAATAACTTGAAATGTCATAAATTACAAGTACAAAAAATTATAAAAATAAAAGATGATAAAAATAAATTTTTTTTATTAATAATCAGTAAATCCTTTACAAGTATAAATTTATTTCAAAATTCGTCGCATCACAATAGATGAGTAAATCCTAACTATGTTGGCACCTACTCACCCATATCACTATCATTCGTAACTTTTTCTGAAATAATTCATTACAAATTTAAAGCTAAGAAATAAAAATTACAATTTGATAAATATTTTCTAATCTTTATATCTATCTGCTAGTCCCAGCTCTTCAAATTTATCTTCAATTATAGCAATCCGATCGATGCATTGTGTTCGCTTCTCGTACCTCCACCAATCTTGTAAGCACATCACCGTTTGTAGTAAAGAGTGTTTATATTAGAGAGAATATTGAGCGTTGTACTATTAAAAAAATAACAGAATACTTTTTTAGTGTCCATTACTACCTTCAACTCAACAATATATAGGGTTCTAGAAAATGAGGGAGCATAAAGAATCTTTTTCCTTAAGTTTAGGACTAAGTCCAAAGTCAATAGGGACAATATTGTGGAGATATGGGCTGGGAATGCTTTGGACGTGGGATTTCCTTTCGCTGTTCGTTTGGCAAAAAAAACTGGGAAATCAAAAAATAGGAAACCTATTTCCTATTATAATTATTTTGAAGTTGTTTGGTTGGTTTAAAAAAGAAGGAAATTATAGAATAGAAGATGAGATGAGATGAGTTGTCACCTTATTATTGGATGATGTGAGTGATTTTTTAAAAAACTTGTTTTGAGGTGGTTTGGTTGGTTAAAAAAATAAGGAAATAAATTAGAGGTATATTATTGGATGATGTTTTGAGGTTGTTTGTGTTTGGTTCG
>BQKN01000729.1:826153-869375 GCA_022839385.1 Asparagus kiusianus | reverse complement strand
CTAGGGAAAGTTTTTCATGAACTCCCTCTTTTAAAGGGTAGATAGATATATATCAATTGGTGCTAATAATCCTACTGACAACATATATTCAACAAATAAGGTTTTAAGTGAAGTTACTTTAAAGACTGGATGTAACGTCATTTACGTTAATATGATAATAATTGTTGAAAATATTTTATATAATTTTCTATGAATCTCAACTTCTCTTTCCAAGCAAAACATTAATATATACATTAACCGGAAATCTCAAGTTCTCTTTCCAAGTACATGCATTTGCATCTCTGATGCAGCAAATTCATTTCCACATCCGCACTTGAGGAGGATTGCCAGGTTTGTAATTCAAACTCATCAAATCTACCAAAAATATTGCAAAAAACAAACGGATGTACACAGACTTCAAATTGCAAATGCCTGGAAGAATTTCTGAAAACTTCATAGAAAATTAGAAAGAAGTTGCAAATCGGATGTGTATGTTATTGGAAGCCCGAGGGTTGGAAGAGATCATCTTCTCTGAGTTACATTATGTATTTTCAACTATTGTTTCGAGTAATGATTAACTAGTTAGATGATGGGCGGTTATTGTTGAATCAGGTGTAGATCAAACCTCGATTCAGGCGAAGTTGGGGCGGGCGAGTGTAGCAGGCGAGCTCGACGATGCAGCGCAGGCGATCTCGAGTTGGGTCTGGCGAGCTCGAGCGTGGGAAGAGCTCCAGGCAAGCTCGGGGTTGAAGCAGGCGACTTCGTGCAGGCGAAGAACTTCTTTAGGCGAGGTTGGGGGGTTCTTCAGGCGAGGTCGACGAGTTTAACATGCGAGCTCGAAGTTGACGAAATCTGGCGAGCTCGAGTGGTCCGCAGGCGAGCTCGAGCGTGGGATCCAGGCTGTCGACAACCTGTCTTGAGCTGGCGCTAGGGATTCCCTATAAAAGGGAAACCCCTAGCACGAGATGGATGCTTCTCCCCCCCCCCCCCCCCCCTCTCTCTCCTCGCGATTTATGATCCCCCTGGCGGCAGCCTTTTTTCCCTCTTGCTCTTCTCCAACTCTCACATGATTTTGAGGGGAGAAAGTATTGAAGGGAAAATTAAAGAAAGAGGATATTAAGTTTGATGAGGAAGTTCGAGCGTTGATCCTTTTGTTTTCCCTACCAGAGAGTTGGAATGCTACAATCACAACTGTGAGTAGCTCGTCGGGAAGCAACAAATTAAAGTTTGACGACGTTCGTGATCTGGTTCTCAGTGAGGAGATCCGACGGAGAGAGTCGGGTGAAGCTACAACCTCTTCAGTATTACATACAGAGTGAAGAGGTAGAAATTCAATCAGAGAAAATGGATCAGAGGACAGGAGGTCCAAATCCAGGATTCCCAACAGCTCGAAGGCTGTCGAGTGTTGGAAGTGCGGGAAAACCGGGCACTACAAGAATTAGTGCAAGAGTGCACAGAAGGAGTGGGAGGCAAAGGCAGATGCAAATGTTGTTTCCACCTCAGGAGGATATGATGCATTAATATGCTCTTTGGAGAGCAAGGAGGAGTCTTGGGTGTTAGACTCTGGAGCATCACTCCATGCTACTTCTCAGAAAAAATTCCTCGAGAAGTATATCCCCGGAAACCTTGAAAATGTATACATTGGTGATGATCAACCATGTGCCGTTATTAGCAAATGTGTAGTGAAGATTAAGCTGAATGGGTCAGTATGGAAGATGAAGGATGTCAGGTATATTCCCGACTTGAAAAAAACTTAATCTCAGTAAGCCAGTTGGCTAGTGAAGTCTACACGACGACTTTCCATGGTGGTGATTGGAGGATTTCAAAAGGTGCAATGATGATTACCAGAGGCAGGAAGACTGGTACCATGTATATGACAACAGGTGCATGTTGTTTGATCTCAGTTGCAGCAGGCAATGAGACTTCAAAGCTCTGACACCAGAGACTCGGTCATATGAGTGAAAATGGGATAAAGATTATGCACACAAAGAGAAAACTCCTAGGTTTACAATCAGTAGAGATTGATATGTGTGAAGAATGCATACTTGTAAAGCAGAAGAGAGTTAGCTTTCAGACAAGTAGCAGAACCCTCAGGAAGCAGAAGCTAGAGCTTATTCACTCGGATATTTGGGGACCAACCACCACCGCGTCTATTGCTGGGAAACACTACTTCGTGACTTTTATTGATGATCACTCTCGGAAAGTGTGAGTCTACTTTCTGAAGCATAAGTCAAAAGTGTTTGAAGCTTTCAGGAGATGGAAAGCTATGGTCGAGAATAAGATCGGTCTGAGAATAAAGAAACTCAGAACAAACAATGATGGTGAGTATAAAGACACTAGATTCAAGAAGTTCTGCTATGAGCACGGGATCAGAATGGAGAGAACCGCACCCGGCACGCCTCAGCACAATGGTGTGGCTGAGCGCATGAATAGAACATTAACAGAAAGAGCCAGAAGTATCCGTATACAGTCAGGTCTACCGAAGCAGTTCTAGGCAGAAGCAGTCAACACAACAGCTTACTTGATCAACCGAGGTCCATCAGTTTTATTAGAACACAAAATACCAGAGGAGGTATGGTGCGGAAAGGAGGTAACCCTCTCACAGCTTAGAGTTTTCGGTTGTGTAGCTTATGTGCATATTAGTGATCAAGGTAGGAATGAGCCTGATCCTAAGTCTAAGAAATGCACATTCATCGGGTATGGTGAAGATGAGTTTGACTACCGTATTTGGGACAACGAAAACAAGAATGTGATCAAGAGCAGATATGTGATATTTAACGAGAAGGTGGTGTATAAGGACATACACAAGACAGATGTCAGTGACTCAGAGAGCAAGTCAACATTTGTAGATGCAGATGATGTCCCAGGTAACCTCTCAGAAGAACCCAATGAAGAAGGTCCTCAGCCAGAAGAGCATGTTGGATAGAATGGTGCGTAGGAGCCCGACGCACCAGCTTCGATATTAAGGAGATCTACTTGTCCTCCTGTGCCTAACAGCAGATACATGAATTATAAGTTGCTGACAGATGGAGAGGAGCGTGAAAGCTATGATGAAGCTTGTCAGAGTGGAGATGTGAGCAAGTGAAAGTTTGCCATGAAAGAAGAGATGAAATCTCTGATCTCCAACCGGACATGGGAACTAGCTGAGTTGCTCATGGGGAAGAAGGCACATCACAACAAGTGGGTGTATCGAGTAAAAAAGGAACATGATGGTTCCAGAAGATACAAAGCCCGACAAGTTGCCAAAGGATTTCAACAGAAGATCGAAGGAAGTAAGAATCCAGCAAATATGTTGAAAAAAGCAGTGACCTTTTAGAAACTGGAGTTGGTTGTAACTTCAGTTGGCCTTCATGCATAGGTGATGAGGGCGGAGCCACGCAGGAGGAAGTGCTTGTTGAGATAGCCTACTGACAACGGTTTTATCTCCAAGTGGGAGATTGTTAGAATCGGGTGTAGATCAAACCTCGATTCAGGTGAGGTTGGGGCAGACGAGTGCAGTAGGCGAGCTCGACGATGCAGCATAGGCGATCTCGAGTTGGTTCTAGCGAGCTCGAGCACGGGAAGAGCTCCAGGCGAGCTCGGGGTTGAAGCAGACGACTTCGTGCAGGCAAGGAACTTCTTCAGGCGAGATTAGGGGGTTCTTCAGGCGAGGTCGATGAGTTTAACAGGCGAGCTCGAAGTTGACAAAATCTAGCGAGCTCGAGCGGTCCGCAGGCGAGCTCGAGCGTGGGATCCAAGCTGTCGACAGCCTATCTCGAGATGGCGCTAGGGTTTCCTTATAAAAGGGAAACCCCTAGCACGAGATGGTGGCTTCCCCCCCTCCCCACCCCCCCGCCTCACCCCTCTCTCCTCATGATTTCTGATCCCCCTGGCAGCGGCCCTTTTTCCCCCTTGCTCTTCTCCAGCTCTCACATGATTTTGATGGGAGAAAGTATTAATTGAAGGGGGAAATTAAAGAAAGAGGAATTAAAAGGGGGATTTAAGAGGAGAATTAAAGAGTGGTTCTTTTTCCCAACTCTCAAAGATTTTGAAGAGGAATTAATATTGTAGCTACAGTATTGATTTTTATTTATTGAGAGATCTCAAGTTTGAGATCTGCTCTTGTATTGTAATTTCTTGTTGATTAATAAAAAATTAACTGTGTGGCTCCCGAGGACGTAGACAGTTGCCGAACCTCGTTAAATCTTGGTGTATTTTCTCTATACTGAGTTTCTGCTACATTAGGGGTTTCGGCATAAATTCCCAACAATCTCATTAGCAAAGAGACTCCAACATATTGCTTTTTTATGATTTATAATTCGATTGACTTGTTGACTGTATGTAATTGTAAGAGCAAAGAAATAAATAATGTTGGAGATTAATAAATTATCAAAATTGTTCTCTAATTTCCTTTATTTTAATAAATTATCAAAATAGTTCTCTAATTTCTTTTTTTTTAAGGTTTTAGCTGCCGTGCTTGTATCTTGTGTGGCCTTTTTTGTGGTTTATGGGCTGAAACCGTCCATTTTCTTCTCAAAAGTAAAATAAAACTAATGAAAACCAAAGAAACAGAGACTAGTAAAGAAAACATTGAAGAATCTCAAACACGATAAATTCAGATTCAATTTCTTCGCTACAAAGCAAAACAAACCGCAACTGGCCACCGCCGTGAATTATTCCACGTCACTTTTAATTGTTGAAAAGCCTCCGATGTCACTAAGGCTTGTTAAAAGTAGTGGTCGCGCCATCGACAACGTGACCGTGTCCGCTGATGAACGCCGACTGACCCGACGCCAGAAACATGGCCGCCTCAGTGACATGGCTCGGCTTCAGAACAATCCCCTGCCGCAGGTTGGTCTTCGCAGAGTAGGGGTCTTCAACCATATGCGGACTCAGTTCCCCCATCAAGCCGCTGGCAAAGGACCATACTTTGACGACTCAAAACACCATAACACTAACAGCTTCATTTTTTGGGTTGATTTGGTTCTTGAGTGATCTAAAACGTCTCAGTATATGCTACCAGTGCATCAGATGTGTATATATTTCAAATAATCTTCCCTTTAATCCCATTTGTGAGTATAGCTGTTCAACCATCCGCAAGAGCCAGAGCTTTTTTTTTTTCTTAGATATTATTAGATGTATAATTTCATGAGTTTAATCATGTACAAACCCCTTATACACCGTTGATGTTGCTATATCCTAGAACTGAGTAACAGGGGAAGATAAGCCTGCATTAAGTGAAGGTAAATAATATTAATTAGGTTGAATTATTGTGACGGATTTGTATTTGATGATGGAAAATATATGAGATTTGTAATCATGATGTTCGATAGCAATATTTCCGTAGCTAAGAAATAAAATTTTTTGCTGAGTAAGTTACTAATAAATAACACACAATCAAAATATATGTTTGGATAGGTGTAATAAAAAAAAAAAATCAAGTTGTCTTTAATTATACACATAACAAAATTCTATTTTTAACACACAACCAATGAGGAAGAATGAATGAAGACTGGTAATTAGTCACCGTTGGAAGGTAGGGAATAAATGAAACATAATTAAAAAGGACGGGTGGGAGTAAATGCCACGTAGATACCGTACAAAGAACGGGTGGATCATCATAAAAGCAAGGATTTGGATCAAAAAAGGTTGAACTTTACAAGAAACGAAGCACATCGGATCTTACTCTTCTTTTTCTTCTACTCCTTTCAAGAAAACAACAGAGAGATTACAAAGAGAATGCTTGGGAGTTATTTATACTTTGACATGAATGGGGGTTATTTAGCCAAATGTCTCTCAAATTATTATTATCGGTTTTTCTATAGAGTGTCCTTGGGCACTCTATAAGAGAGGAGAGAGATAGAGAGAAATGAATGAGATTACAAAGAGATTACAAAGAGAATGCATGGGAGTTAATTATTTTATTAAAATTAGAATTTTGGGCGGTATGCAAGTGAAGGCGCAGCCTCAAAAAAATAAAAATTAATTTCAAATTCATTCACGTAATGTGTCAGGTGGCTGTGTACGTGGAGGCAGGAAGTGGGTCCCACGAAAATTTTCTCTCACCCATACTCCGTGAACGATGAATACAACTGTGAGGTGCACTGTGTACGAGGAGGCAGGAAGAGGGTCCCACGAAAATTACTGTATAAAAAATAGTGTTCCTTGAGTTTTGCCTCTACTTATACTAAGTCGTAAAAACCGTGCAAAACACGACATATCATTTTTTTTTGCTATAGTAATCCTGATTTTAAATACCACGATAATATTTTTTTATTTTTTTTAAATTGCTACAGTTCCCACCTCTGCTACAGATTTTTAAAAATGCTACAGTATTCCAGTGTGCTACAGTGATTTTTTACAAAATGTCAATGTATCCAGTTTCTTGTTTGCTACAGCAAATGTTACTGTAGTATGAATAGTGGATCTCCATTTGTATAGAGGAGTAGATATATACTAATCACCCGGTGCAAAGCACGATCCTCTTTTTTTTTGGTTTTTGCTACAGTAATTCTTTTTTCAAAGCTGCAGTATTCTATTTATGCTACAACAATAATGCTACAATGATTCACTGTAGTATTTTTCTGTGGCTTGAATAGTGAATCTTAGTATCCTCCTATATGTATGGAGAAGTTGATATAGGTAGTTGATAATATTGTAATCTGTGTCTTTTTTAATACCTATAATTGTTGGTAGTAATCTCACTAATAACATATTAAACAAATAGCTATCGTTTGGCAAGGGGTTAAGAGAGAAAGATTAAAGAGAATGGTTAACTAAATTAACCCTTAATTTGTGAAGTGTTAGAAATATTTTAATTCCGTTTGGAGGGGATAGTTTACACGAATGGTTAATCTTTTTGGCCCCGTTTGGCAAAGGGTTAAGGAAAAAAGGCTAAAGAGAAGGATTAATGTATTTAGCTCATTCTAGAGTTTAAGAGAAGAGATATCAAAGACTTTGAGAGGCAATTGGGCATTGTGAGAGGGAGATATTGTGAGCAAGTTGAGAGCTTTGGTTGATGGTTAGTTTGAGTGATTTTGTGTGATTGTAACCTTTTGTAATCTCCTTGCAGATTTAGTGGAATTTCCCCATCCTCTCCCCGTGAACGTAGGCAAATTGCCGAACCACGTATATTTCTGTGTTTGGTTGGATTTGTCGTATTTGGATTGGATTGTGCTTGTGTGTGGTTCCTCTTCTTCTCCGTGATCACAGATTCGTTCGGGGTGTACGTGCACGCTTCCACATAGGCGTGCAACAATTACACCCATCAATTAATTACCAAAAAAACGAACGTAAAAATCACCAACCATCTAAACTGCTGACACTGAAAAACAAATCACAAATAGATTTGAGATGTGTGGAATAGGAATTAAACAATATATATAAACCTTAAGCCTCATATACATGTTTGTTACTTTCCTGTGCTTCCACATTACACCCTTCATTCCTCTGATCTAAGCCTGGAAGATCAATTAATTAATTTCAACGGAGGAGCAACACATGACGTGAATGAGAGAAGATAACTACATACATACAGGACCATGCCAAAGCTAAGGTAATAGCTTCCCTCTAGTTTCGTAATTTGAATGCATTAATTATTGTTTTTTTGCTTTCTTTATTCTCTCAGTTTGGGTTTGGAGGGCAAGGGGGTGATCATCACCGGCGCCGCCAGCGGCATCGGCGAGGCCGCGGACAGGCTGTTCGCTGCCAACGGCGCCACCGTAGTCATCGCCGACATCCAAGACCAGCTGGGCCTCGAAATCGCCGTCTCAATCGGTCACGACAAGTGCACCTACCGTCACTGAGACCATGTGACGGACGAGGAGTTGGTGGAGGAAACCGTGGGCTACGCCGTGTCGACCTACGGCCGCCTAGACGTGATGTACAGAAACGCCGGCGTGTCCGGCTCGTTCACCCCCATCGCCGACCTCAACGCGCGTGAGCTGAACCGGGTCGTGGCCGTCAACCTCGGGGGCGCGGTGGCGGCGATAAAGCACGGGGCTTTCTGCTCCGCGAAGTCGCCGTTCATCAGCGGACACTGCTTTTAACAAGCCTTAGTTAGATATATAAGACGAAACGCAATTAATTAAAGATGTGTCCATCACCCGCGCCTCCGAGGTTGACCGCCACGACCCGGTTCAGCTCACGCGCGCCGAGGTCGCCGATGAGCCTGAGCGTCTCTGTACATCGCGTCCAGGCGGCCGTAGGTCGCCACGGCGTAGCCCACGGGCTTCCTGCCACCTGCTCCTCGCCCGTCACGTACGTCGTCGCAGTGTCGACGGTAGGTGCACTTGTCGTGACCGATTGAGACGGCGATATCGAGGCCCAGCCGGTCTTGGATGTCGGCGGTGACTACGGTGGAGCCGTTGGCGGCGAACAGCCTGTCCGCGGCCTCGCCGATGCCGCCCGGTGATGATCACCACCTTACCCTCCAAACTGTGAGAATAAAGAAAGAGAAAAAACAATAATGCACATTACGAAACTAGCTGGAGGGAACAAAACTAGAGAGAGAGAGAGGGCCAGTTACCTTAAGCTTTGGCATGGTACTGTACCTAGTTATCTTCTCATTCACGCCCTGTCTCGCACCTTACACTTATATAGGACTACGACTTCAAATAGAGACCACAAGCTCATTTACTCGTGAAGCACGCGTTGATTTTTTTAATATAACGAAACTACATGAAAAAAAGAATGTTTCGTTTTTTTTTTTAAGTGCCAAATCACAAACAACTCTTAAAAATATTAGTTCAAGGGGGTTATTTTGATCGTTGAGTAGAGAAAAAAAAGAAAGAAAGGTAATTTGAAGAGGAAAATTAAGAAATCTCTAATTAATGGATTCATGAACAATGCATCATGGTCTTGAGTTTAGCTATAGGCTTTGATTTGTCATCTCAATTACATATTCTTGAGATTCTTGATGTACAAAATTTTACATATTGGGGATGAATAAAATTTTTCATTTACCAAAAAAAAATGAACAATGCATCATCTAACCGGGGGGGGACAGCTCACCTCCCCCCCCCCCCCCCCCCCCGGTTCCCCTATTTGGGGTCCCGGTGCATTAATCTAAGTATACTCTAATATATGCACTTATTTTTACTGTTAAAATCTATATACTATTACTAAAAACTCTTACTCATGGAAACGCCACTCGGCAAATTCTTCTTTTTTTAATCAAATTATTAAATTAAAAAATCTATTAAAAAAACAAATCTATGATATAGGTTGGCAACAACCCTCTGATCAGATCTCTTCAAATAAATGAGTACATTTGAAATTTGAATTTCAAAATTCAAAGCCCGGAGCCCATATAGTTACCACAAATCCCAATATACCCGCCCTCAACCACGCTTTCTTCTCTTCTCCTTCTCAGATGAATCCCAAATTCTCTCTCTTCATCTCAACCTCTTTTTCCTCAAAAGGGATCCAAATGTCTGCCCCCTTTACCTTTAGGGGCTGTTTGTTTTTGTGATTTCGGGTGTGAAAAGGCCCGAAAGCCTGACACCCTCTCCCATCCGTGTCAGGCTTTCGGGTTTAAAAACACCAAAACAAACAGCCCCTTATAACCTCTCTCCAAAGGGCTGCAAAGACAGCCATCAGATTCCGATGTCGACTGCTCTTTGGTCGATGATGACTGGTCATTGATCGACGACGACGACGACAACCACTGCTCCTTCGATCGCCGTCGCCGCCGCCAGCTTCCATGGCGGCGATCCATGATACCTCATTCGGTTTCTGGAAAAAATGAAATGGTTGTACGCCGACCTTTGAGCAGGTCAGTAAACATCAAAACACCCCATTCGTATATAACTAGAAATTCTACATTAACTCCTATTCATGTAGGTCTAAGTATGTTCCTGTTTCTGCTAAGGAAGAAACAAAGCAAAGTGGTGTGATCTTTAGTTTAAAAGTGATGAAAGTGCTGGAAAAGAAAAGAGGCAAGGAAATAAGTTGTCATAAATATTTTGACTTTAAGCTTGCCAATTTATAGTAATATAATTGGCTTATGTGTAAGCTGTTTTATGTGCTTCAGTGTTACATGAAGCTGGGGGAGACGCTTCATGCAAACGTTGCTGAAATGAGTGAGATTCAAGCTAGAACATAGGTCTTTTCTCATTTTGCACCAGTTTTGTTCTATATTATCAACATACAATTAGCTACTTGATGTTTTTATATAGCAAAGAGGTAACTGTTTGCATCTTTATTTATCACCATTTGAATGTTTAGCTCAATATTTATTAAGTTTCACAATAATTGTTTTCTGGACCAATGTCATGCTGTTTAGGCTTACATGTGACCCTCTGTTCATTTCCTCCTTCTTTGGACATTCGTTGCTTTTATGTAGAAATGAGCATAATTGATACGCACTTTGTTCAAGAATGTTGTAGTTGACCACGATAATTGTTTAATTTAGCTATAGATTGATCACAAAGATATGATTTGTTCAATTATGATTGGATCTGTGAGCAATCCAATTGATCTTTGATATATATTCCATAATTTTATATATGTTTACCATTATTTATGTGGTAATTTAATTCTGATACGAATGTTATTCCTCTTTTTGTTGTCCAGGTTTCAGTTTTTAGGCTTCATGGTCTTCTCATCAATCTGACCACATCCTTCTCAAATCAGGTTTATGTTGTTTTCCAAGTAGAAGTTTTCCAAGTAGAAGTTGAAATTAGAATGAATCAAATATTTAGATACCCATGGTTTCTTATTACTCTTAGAATAATAATATCATAATAACTTTTATTTAGCTATGTTCTTAATTAACAACTCTGTCTTTTAACGTTGTTCTTTTTCTAATATAATTCCTACATATTTAAAATTTAAAATTTTAGATTTTCTTCTTTTGGCTTTGGCCTAATCCTTGCAAATTGGTTGCATTATTTTGCAATTTAATATCACTCTTTGTACTACCTGTCCTTGATCATGTACTTTTTGCAATATAATATCACTCTTTGTATTCCTTAAACATAATTGTCTTTCTTTATCTAATTTGTTCACTTTTTTGTAAGTAATAACCAAGTATATTCGGATCTGTCTCTTTTATATTTTGTGGCTAATTGTTTGCGTCATGAACAAGTTCTATCGTAGAATTCATTATAACTGTTTATCGATTACAATGAATACAAAAGAGTGAGCTTCGTACTTTGTAAAACTACTCTTTACAACAAAAATCAAATAACAAGCTCCTTAGAAACAAACGCATGATCGTTGTTTGGATCGCTGCTTGCGCGGGATCTTTGCCTGTGCCGGAGGTGCGTTAGCCCGTGGACCACCGATTCACAGATTCTGATTGAATCGTAAAGGTTTTGGGGATTCTTCCTTCGTTTATCGAAGTAAGAATTTAAAACGAATATCTTATCGATGTAAGATGGTCACTCTTCTAAAGATCAAGTCAGAGCTTAGATCTGTAGGAATCGCCAAAAGCTTCTTGAGGATGTTTGTGAAGAATGAAGACTCTCTCTCTTCCTCAAAATTATCAAAAGCCCAAGTCTCTATGCTCCAATCTGCTCTCCCTGCCTGGGTCCCCCCTCAATGATGGCTCTAGGGGGTATTTATAGCCTCATTGGATGATAACTGGAGAAAAATAACCAATCAGCAACTCTTCCTTTGGGCGCGGCAGCCGGAGGTGACGCGGCTGAAGAAGTTTCCCTTTTTGGGCGCGGCAGTCGGGGGTGACGCGGCTGAAGAAGTTCCCTTCTGGGCATGGCAGTCGGGGGTGATGCGGCTGAAGAAGTTCCCTTCTGGGCGCGGCAGTCGGGGGTGACGCGGCTAAAGGAGCGATTACCACCTTCAGTTTGTAACCGTCATCCCACGACTTTAAACCCCTTAAATGCCACGATTTTCATGGGTAGTGTGCATGATTTTCGCTTGTAACTGCTTCCCCCACGTTTATAAGTGACCCCCAGCAGTTATTAAGCCATGTGGACCGCACAAAACTCAAGAAAACTATCAAAAATAACGTGTTCAGCTTCTCAATGGCCGCAGCAGTAGATGGTGGCGCGCATTGCCGCGGCAGTTACCACTGTCGCGCACCTCTTAGGTAATTTGGCTCTAACTTCTTCGTCCGATGTCAGAATGAGGTGAACCAAGATGCGTTGAAAAGCTGACGAAGAGATATACAACTTTTGTCTTTTGAGCTTCTTCAGATTTGGAACATATCATGGCTTAAATGTACGAGACATTTCCGCGGCAGTCGCCGCTGACGCGCACCTCCGAGACCGTTCGCGCTGTCTCGGGTATTTTGGCTCTAATTTCCACGTCCGATGTCGGAATGAGGTGATCCAAGATGCGTTGGAAAGCTATCGAAGATCTCTACAACTTCCCATATGCGTGTCACTCTGTTTATATGTAAAACACCTTTCACTGCTGCGACTATGCGTATCAGTGTTCCTTGTCGCGGGTGTTCATATTGTTCTTCTATGTTGTTTCACATGTTCATTTGCTTCTTTTGGCTTTGAATGATCTCCTCTGACTTAGATAGGGATATTCATATCTATAGGAATTTTTAGACGCCTACACTAATGTTAAATGATTGTTGATGCTACGTCTTATTGAGGAAAATACAATCTCATTAGCAGTGTTCTTTGGAGCCATGACTTTGAAACCTGATGTTGCAGTCTTTTATCCTTAATGGCTTCAACTAACTCATCTGTTGCCCTGTTGTATGTCATATCTTTAGGGCATTTAGATGTTTATCTTTTGGAGCCATGACTTTGAAACTAGGCAATAAGTCACAATAGACTTGGGTGTCTATCAGCACAAGGGAATAATTTATAGCAACTTCATGTACATATGGGAAATTTGTTTAAACATATAGTTTAATATGCTTTATAATTTTAATTGTACAATAATAATATGTATAAAACTAAGAGGAGAGATGTTCCAAGTGCAATGGTAGAAAAGAGGCGAGGATCCTGCTTGGAACGGGGTACAAATATGTGAAAATCCTTCTATCAGTGTTAGCTACAAATTGAGCGGTTTAATTCAAAAAGTAAAGATTAAAATAATAGTTTTCTTCCCCTCAGATGTCTTTTACCATCTATTTAAAATTCAAATACAACTATTGTAATGAAATTATTTATTCTCCCTCCAAAATCATGTTTTCTCCCTCCAAGTTCCCACTATAACACACTTACATTCATAATTCACTCAAGAAAACTTTATCTCACTACATCAGGTAATTCCAAAATTTCTTCTTAAGTCTAGCCTTTGATATTATCTTTATTGTTATTTACCATCTTTATTATGAAATTACATATCCAGTAGTTTGTCATGTCTACACAAGAGGTTTTGGATATGAATGTTATTACAATCCATTAGTCTGCGTCGTTTGCATGTTGCCTGATTGCAAAGTTTATACATATCAATGTCCTGCAAAACAATGAGAATCATCAGCAATAGAAATTTGACATTGAGTAAATATATTGACAATATAAACATAGATCACAACAATGCCTCATGTATAGTCTTACTGCATTGTCTTGTGTTCTATTTGTCAATGACCATTATCAATCCCGTGAAGTTTCTAATTAACTTTTGACACTTTGCATCAAAAATTTCCATCACCTTCTCCTTGATGTACAAATTAAAAAAATTTAAATACTTAATTGAACCATGCATTTACTTGATCATGAAAAAGTTAACCATAGATTAATTGACAGAAGTAGCTAGTTTAAATATTGGAATTCACCGAGAAGATTTCTGATTATAGGTTATCATAGTAATCCTTCTAAATGTAATACCAAATTCTTTTATATCTTTTGAGCAGTATCTTTTGTTGCTACAACTTTCACCATTATCACTTTGGATTGCCTATTTCTTTTCACTTTACTATTGATTTTATAATTCTTCACATTAATTGTACAACAATCTTTTCCTGCCACCTCATTAACATGCTAACTATTATGTTATACTGAAACACAGGGCTCACTATCGATCACTGGTGATAATGAAGTTAAAATTTGTTCATCGGATAACATTACTCCTTGCAAGAGATATTTGTTGGAATCTGATGTCGAGCACTCAGTTTCAGTAGACTTGATTTCTCCACGAATGTCTAGCAACAAAAAGCAAAAAAACAGATCAAGATTGAAAAAGAGAATAAGAATATTCTACAGAGAGTTCAAGCTCCTTTTTGATAAATCTATATCTGATTCATGATGTCTGAAACTTATATTTAGTATTTTGGTCTAAAACCTTATTTAGTAAACTTTTATATGCACTACATCTTTTTGGTTGTTTTGCGTTGAGAAACCTAACTACTTGATATGATTATGATAGATATTTTGCTTATCAATATATTGATAATTATTGTCTTGATTCATAGATATATATACTTGACATGTATCTCTAGGTGCTTTAAATATTTCTTTTGGAACTAAACTTTATGTTGCATGTTAATTACTTGGTATAGCAAAATATTATAACATTAATCATATAGACATGAGACATATCTATTTTGTTATGATAATAGGAAAATTTTATTTTAATTCTTTTTTACAGTTTAATAGTAAGTTAAACATATATGCAGCTTAGGTTGTATCATTTCTGACTAATTATATATTATTACTGTTTTATTTTGTATTTTTTTTTTATACATCTACTTTTGTATATTAAATAAATCCGTGCATCGCACGGGCCTAAAACTAGTTATATAGTACTAAGAAAGATATCATGTTCTCCAGTGACACGATATTTAAACGGTGAATATTATACAGCTTGTTTTATATATGATCACGTACGCAAGTGATAGCTCATATTTGACTTGTTGGATGATGAAGCAGCAAGAGAAAATTAATTAGAATTTGCGCAGCTCATGCAAATAAATAATCATCTTTATATTTGAAAAACAAATTATTTCTTTTCTTTGAGGTGCGGAGTTGATCGACGTGGGCAGAGATCCAACATTGAAAGTTCTGGAAGATGCGTTATTACAGTTAATTTATTGCATAGCATATAACACACGGCAGCTGTAAGTAAAAGGCCCATAGCCGAAGGCCCAAGGGCCAAACACGCAACCAATGAAGACGAACCTCACGATAAATTCAAATTCTTTGCAAATTGCACCCTGCCGCTTCATGTCACTTGAATAAAACCACCCTTAATTAGTTCCGTTTCATTTTTGACCAACTCGAATCGCACGTGGTCTTTGCACCATCAACAACGAGGTCGTGTCCGCTGATGAACTCCGACCGTTCTGACGCCAGAAACAACGCGGCCTCGGCGATATGGCTCGCTTTCAGGGCCACACCTTTCAAATTCGCCATGGCGCAAGTTGCGTCTTCCACCGCCTGCGGACTGACTCCCAGTAGCCCGCAGGCCAACGGCGTACCCACCCCGTAGGGGGATACGCAGTTGACCCGTATCCCGTGAGGCCCGTACTCACCCGCCGCGGACCGAACGAGGCCCAACAGCGCGTGCTTAGAAGCAGTGTAGGCCGCCGGCCCATGCTCGGCGTGTTGGGCCGCCACGCTGGCGGTGCACACGATGGACCCGCGCACACCCTGGGCCGTCATGGCCCGTGCCGCGTGCTTGATCGCCGCCGCCGCGCCGCCTACGTTGACCGCCATGATCCTGTTCAGCTCGCGGATATCGAGGTCGGCGATGGCGGTTGCGGAGCCCAGCACGCCGGCGTTGCTGTACATGACGTCGAGGCGGCCGTAGGCCGCCACGGCGTAGTCTACGGTATCCTCCACCTGCTTCTCATCCGTCACGTCACAGTGACGGTAGGTACACTTGTCGTGACCGATTGAGGCCGCGACTTCGAGGCCCAGCACGTCTTGGATGTCGGCGATGACAACAGTGGCGCCGTTGGCAGCGAACAGCCTGGCCGATGCCTCGCCGATGCCGCTGGCGGCGCCGGTGATGATGGCCACCTTGCCCTCCAAACTGACAAATCAATCAAACTTACATACTATTAGAAAATCACAGAGACATGATCGATCTATACATTAATTGACTTAATTGGAGAGGGGGACGGTACCAACCTTAGCTCGGACATAGTGATCTCCTGGTGTTTGGGTGATTTCAAGGATTATCTCCACATGCATGAGATCGAGTTGAGTAAAACATAATGCACGATGCACAGCGTATATATGGAGATCAAGAAAATGAGGGAGCACAAAGAATCTTTTTTTTTCCTTGAGCTTAGGACTAATTAAGTCCAAAGTCAATGGGGACAAGATTGTGGAGACATGGGCTGGGAATATTTTGGACGTCGTGGGATTTTCTTGTGCAAGCAACCGCAAGGTGTGGAGGTTTTTATATATTGGAAAAAAAAATTCTATATATTGAAATAATAGATTGTTAATTCCAAGTTGGACTAGTTGAAGACACAAATAGAATAACGATAACGATAATATCTTCTTCTATATTACTTCTACGTACATCACCGAAGAGAGAAATGTAGGCTCCCTTGACGAGTTATCAATTTTGAATTTTTTATAAAAGAGAATTGACCTTACACTTCTCCCTCACAATTTTGAATTTTTTATAAAAAAGAATTGACCTTACACTTCTCCCTCATGTAGCATAGAACTAGTGTAAGAGTAGTAGTTTAATTGTCCCTACTCGGCAAAAAAAATTTGATGCGTATTTGCTTAAATAGAGAAAGAAAAGCATATAGAAGCATTATTAACTATGAGACTACCTATATAGTGAGGAAGTATCCAGTGGGAAAGGTCCATGACATTTAGTGGGGTTAGTCAAGTAGAACTCAAAATTAGAACTGAGATAATTTGTGGGATAATATTTTATAGTGTTAGTCTATTGGAACTAGAACTAGGATAAAGTTATACAGTGTTAGTCAACAAGAACTAGATAAAAAGTAGAACTGAAATAGTTGTAAAAATTTATCCCACTTTTGTCAAACTTTTGTATAGAAAAGAAAGAGTTCTAGTCTCTCAAATTCCCCCAGGTTGTAAGCTAGAACTGTTGTGCATTTCAAAATACACAAAAGAAAAATGTTTGGTGTTCTCTATGCATATCAACCTTTGGTGTTCTCAATGTTTTCAATCTTTGGTGTTTCCAATGTTTCTACCTTTGGCGTTCCCAACACGGTTTAACCTTTGGTGTTTTCTATGTAATATAACATTTGGTATTCCATCATGGTTCATCTATAAATAGAGACTTGATCTCCTCAGTTGAAAAAGACTAAAATCACTCAAAAATACTTTTTGTAAAAGATATTTGTTGTTCTTTGTAGAACAGGTTATTAGAATGCACCTTAACCTGTTGTCTGCCGTTGAATCCTGTGAGAAATTAAAGACGCCACTGTAGCCCTTTGTACCGAGAAGGGGCAAAATCTTTTCTTAAGAATAGTGATTACACGCTCGGCAATTCGTACACTTTGTGCCTTGTTCCGGCCATAAGCAATTTCTTCAACAAGAACTACATGGTAAAAAACTAAAACTTTATTATTTACTTTTTTTATATATTTTATTTCTCTTTCATCTTCAAACCACACCATAAAATTAGATCATATCTCTTCATATCCTTCCCTTCTATTTAATGTTATTTTCCACTTTTTATTAACTATTTGAATTGTATAATTAATTTAAATTTAAAAATTACAAAATTCATGTTTTATTAAATATTAATTAAAATTGAGAGATGATGGAATGATGTCGAGTAGATCAAAAAAGAAAGAGGAAAAAAAAACTATTTTTTATTTTATATTACAATAATAATTCCAAAAAAAATCAAAAAGTTAATCTTATAGTCTATCTAATAGTTATTCAAGATTAATTAACACTAAAATAATAATAATAATAATAAGTTTTAAAATGTATAAATAGTAGTATGATCATCAAAATACATGACTTATATGTTTATTGATTTCTGAAAATTATCCTTAATTATACTAACAATTGTCCCACTAAAATATCATGTTTTAAAATATCACTCTTAATTATCCAATTAAAATATCCCACATTAAAAAATTATCACATAATAAAAATTATTCCACTTCTATTAAAAATGTTCTAGTTGACTAACACCCCCCTTAATGTGCACTAAATAGATGAAAATCATTAAATCCATACATGAATCCTTAGTGATCCAACGGTTAACATATTTTTGGTACAAGTTAAATACACGTTAAATGACATGGAACATATACCACTTGATACTTTCTTGTATGTATTACTATAAATAGACAACTACGCATTTTGACAACGCAAGTAACCGAGAAGGGGTTGCATTTCCCATGCTTTATCTGTTTATTACAAGAGAGATTCACAATCACTTCAATTTTGTTTCTACATCATAACTGGTGCTACTGAAAGATTATAATTTCATAATAAGTCAAAGATTACAAAGTTCACACTGACCCAAAAAAAAGCTTGGACTTTGTAGTATAGTTATTACTACTCTTAACGTTCATGCAAAATAAATTTATCATTAATAAAAACCTCCCCAGAGTCCACACTCAAAATAACTAATTTAAATCAGCGCAATAAATCATGAAACAAAATCACATAGAGTGGATGTGTATTTTACAATAACCAATGGCAACATTCTCTAGTCAGAAAGCAAAGACATCTTAAAACTACTTGCCATAAAAATGATTAATCACCTCATTAACAAAAATAAAATCAAACAAAGGAGATTACAGATTTATTGGACAAATTTTCAAAAACCACCTCTTTCCACATTTAATCTCAAAAAAAAGACTCATTTCCACAATATTTTCAAAAACCGACCTGGTTTTAACCTTGACGCTGGAACCAGATCGGTTTTTGTGAAAAAACTTCCGAAACTTCACGGGAATTGTAGTAAATCTGATAAACTTCACTGGAGTTCAACTCTCGTTTTTTCACAAAAACCAACCTGGTTTCAGCATTGGTGCTGAAACCAGATCGATTTTTTGAAAATATTATGAAAAGGGGTCTGTTTTTTTGGATTAAATGTCCATATGGGACGGTTTTGAAAATTTGTCCCAGATTTATTTGTTATGTTTGACTTTGACCAAGTTTTGCTAAAATAAAAACAGCAAAACATAAAACAGAGCGGTGGCCTTGAGCTCGCCTCTCCTAAGTGGTTGTCAACGCCGGCAGTTGGTATACGGTTTTAGCTTGTACGCAACAATCTTTGATTTCATGTACATTCTATACTCGAAGTAAACCATGGAAAACCCCTGTCCTGTTTCGTCAATAGTTATCACTCATGTTATGTCACCAACAACAATGAATCGCTCTCGCTCATGGCTTAGACCAATTGCGACAATGTTCAAATAAGTATCATATGTCATGTGAGAAGAGATTCTACCCTCACCTTTACTCACTCGGTTGGTTGACGTTGAGTCGCATCGTCGTCGTCGTCGGAGGTGAGAATCCCGTCGTATGACATATGATACCCGGTTAAAAAGAGATAAAATCACACAGCCAAAATAACAAGAGCCAAACGTTTCCAGCATAAAAACTAGTCAACTGCCTTCTGCTAAAAAAAACTAACAGATACAAAGCTACAACCAACTCTAAAGCACAACCCATTCTCCAGAGTCTCGGCAGACGAAACACTAAACACTAGCATGTTCTACACAAACCCCTAATGTAGGCAGGAATAAAAACATAATGCAATATACTAATTAAAAAAGCTTACTTCAACGAAGCTTTGGCTTCTTGGAAGGAAAACCACCCTTGGAATCCCTTCTGTCAGGAACCCTGGACTTGCTGCTAAAGGATTTCACTTTCCTCCTCTTCCTCTCTTCTTCACTGTCTGAATCATCTCCTCTTTCTTTGTCAGCGTTGCTCGCTTCCCGTTCCAACTCCTCCCACGTCTTCCCTTCCTCTTCCTCCGAGTCCTCCTCTGAATCCTCATCATCCTCGTCGGATTCTACCAATGATGCGCTGTCACTGTCGTCGTCTTCAGAAACAGACTCCGGCTCCACATCAGAGGGCTCATAACCTTGATCCGATTCTTCAGAGCCCTCTGATTCAGAATCGCTTGCTTCCAAGTTCAGAAACTCCCATCCTCCGTCTTCGATAAACTTCTCTGGATCATCAGTAATGGTTTTTAGTATAGGTTTCCAGTTAAGATTCAGTCTGCTCTCATAATACTTCAGATCAGTTGCATCGAGCCATTCTTTGATTGCATCAAGGGAAGTAGAAGGAATAGAGTCTATACGAAAGACATCTTTGTTAAAGTCTTTGAACACAATGGCCATATCAAAGTTTTTCTGCCCGAGACCCACTCTTTCCAGATTAACAATCTCAATTTCGCTCAAAGTGATTACCACAAAGGGGGTCTCTATTAGTTCAACCAAACAGCTAGATGTTGGAACCATGAAAGCTGCTGACTTGTGAGGAACGCCATGAAACCCGAGCTCCCTCAGAGGCTGATCAAACTCCAAATCCAAATCTCTAAACTGTGGCTGTCCCCAGAGGTCTTGCACCTTATTAACAAAACTTTGGAAATCCATGTTGATCCTATTCTTTCGCTCTCTCTCCCGCTGCTCTTCTTCTATCTCATCAGGATCATAATTGGATCTCCTCCCTCCTCCTAATGTTTGAACTACATCCATGACCTCCACATAGAACTGAACATCAAGTGTTTTCTTGTTACCCACCATGATGTGGTTGTGGAGACGAAAGTGCAGAAGAGTTATCATTTCTCTCTCTGCCGGCTGGAAAAAAGCATGCTTAATATTGGCAAACATAATATCCACTCTCTGATCAGGGTTGGGAGTAGAATACCGAAACCCATTTACATGAGCCTCCAAAGTTCCACTAAGTTTTCTTGTACGCCCACCAAATACAGGACGAATCCACAAATCAGGCAACCTTATTGGTTTCATCCTGTTCCCAGCAAGCTGTAGCTTCTCCTGAGTGACTAAAGTGGCTCTCTCAGCTCTCTCAGATTCCCTCGATGCAACTTGTCTCCGGAGGAGTTTGATTCGTCCAACCATCTCATTACTATGTCTTGGATCTTTCGAACGAAAAGTTGCCTCTTTCAAATAGATGGCACCTTGATTTTTCAGGGAATTTGCATCGTGAGGGTTGAAAGCAGTTCCAGGTACATTAAATACTATTCGAACAGTGCAGGTTCGATTGTCCTGGTGGCTAGTTACGCTCTTCACAGTCGAAACATGAAAGGGAACCATGCTTCCATAGATCGGTAAAAGGATAGCTTCATTCTTCTGGTCTAGCTGTATGGCCAGTTCCTTAGAAGGGGGTATATCATTGACATTCTTGTAGGCAACCAGTTCACCTGAAGTTTTCACAGGCCCACGCCTATCACCATCTCCAGGACCACCACCAGCCAGCCTTCTGGCAGTCTCTTCATTCTTCTGGCGCGCAAGCTCAGCCTGATGTTGTTTCCTTAGTTCCTCCTTTGATGCTTCATTGTTTCCTGACCTCAATGTGGTCTTCGAAGGAAAGGGGTCTCTGTTGTTCGCTGCGCCATTGCTATTTGGCTTCTCTTCTTCTTCTTGCTCTTCATTGAAAGCATATGCAACATCCCTAACTAACTTGGAGCACCCTGCAGTCAGTACCTCTGGAGGTTTCTCACTGGAAACAATGACTGTATCAGCCAGCAAAAGGGAGAAGTTCTGAGTCTTCGGATTGTTTGTCTCAGCTTGAAGGTTCTGGAAGCCAAGGGACACATTAAAAACCATGCCGGCTTTTAACAGGCGATTATTGTTCATGTTTAAGTTCAACCCAGATTCACGAAACTCAAGGCCAATCCCTGTTCCTGCGGACCTGGTAAGATTTGGGAGGAGTTCTGGAGCTTCTTTCTCCACGACAGAAACAGCAGCCTGGTAAGCAGCACCAGACTTGTTGCCAGGTTTCAGCATGGCGATTGCAGCGTCATGAGCCTTGAGAAGAACCTCATACGCCTTGGTGTGAGTTGGAGTGGCATCAATCATAAAAGTTCTGGCAATATTCGAACAGTAGCTGCTATATCGTGATCCAATTGCAGATATGATCACACTAGCCGAATCATAGAACAGATTATCATCGTTGCTTGATGCACTTGGCTTCAGATCAAACTTTCCGCCGCTCTGAAATATTGGCGGGTAACATATATCAACATTTTCTGCCTTCAGCTTCACTTTGACCTTGGCCGGATCAATTATAACCTTCTCAGTGGCATCCATCAGTGATGAATGACTGACCTTTTTCTCCTCATCAATAGTTCTCTCAAGCTGCGGGACTACAAAATGTTTAAACACTGATGAAGTTAAATGGGCAGCTTTCTTCACACAGGTAAGCTCAGTAGCATCCTTGACAGCAAACAATTCAGAGAACCCATTTGTTACGTCGGTAAGGTTTAACCCTGAGCCGGCTAGCTTTTCTGACCATGTCTCTAGGAGCTTCCCTTCAGGTACCTCTTTCGCTATATAACCAACAACTGGATCTTCCGATTGAGAACGAATCGCGCCCAACAATTGTTCCATTGATGTAGAACCATCATCATTCTTTGCCTTAACACGTATCACAACATCTGCACCAACAGCTTCTTTGGCAGATTTCCTAATGGTTTCGAGCAGTGAAGCCTTCTTTTGGCTACACAAGAAATGAATCTGCTTGCTCATAAAAACCATGATTGTTTCTGGAAATTCATAGCCCAGCAGCCAAATATTCAAGGCTGAGGATTTGAGATACCGAAGATCTTCAGAAGGAGGGGGTGTAGCAATAGTCATAGCATCAGAAGCACCCCATGCATCAGACTTGTGCTCCTCCCAGTGAGTATAGAACAGTTTCAGACGCTTACTGAAACTCTCAAGATTGATTGAGTAGCCTGCTGGGCCAGTGGCTGATGGTTTTGTGCTGCCATTTTTATCAGCCATCACAGTCGTAGAAACGGCGATCACAACCAAATCCTCTGTGAACTAGCTAACAAAGAAGGTTAATGTTAGAAAAGTTTGTTAAGAGGATTTAAACATATGAACGACAACATAATCAACTAGATTTAAGAAAGGGTGAAGTGAAATAACTGAAAGTTAAAAAACAAGTTCTCTGTAAATGTTCATAAAAGTACATTATCGGCAATGGAGAAAAGCCCAAAGAAGGAGAAACAAAATCCCAACACTTAAAAACCAACTAGGTAGCATGGGCACAGACACGGACACCCATACGGACAGGGGACATGGCAAATTTGTAAAAGATAGGACATGACTCCATATATATATAAGGAAGCAGTGTAGAAAATGATCTTAGCTGCAACAGTGTATGGGGTGTGGTTTGAAAGGAATGCCCGAGTATGTTTTGCAAGAAGTGGGTTGACACCCTTAGATAATCGTCAGTTTTTTAACTGAGCGCTCATCTCCGTTTTGTATAGACGAATATATAGTTTGAGGGTGTATACCCTCAGGGACAGGGATGCCTGAGGTTTTGATGTACTTTCAACGTTCACTTGGTGGATGTAAATCTTTGCTCCTCAACCAGAAAATAATCGCAAACTAATCATTCTTTTTTAAGGTCTTTTTGCTTAAATTTGAAAAGGGTCATCAATGCTTTAATACTATGTACACCATACTTATGCATATAAGAAGAGAATTAAAGTGGTAAGGACGGAAATTATTGGTTGTTAAATTTTTGCAAATCATACCGGGTTTTAATATTAAGCATTCCAACCTTGATTCCGCAATCAAGAACCAAATAGTATTTCTACTTTACTTTCTTTCCCCCCTCTGATTTCAGTTTACTAGCTATTCACTTGCTATTTTTTGCAAGAAGTTGACTCACTAGATCACACGGGGCGACCTTTAATGTAATGGGTCGGCTTTAGATGACAAAGCCTCCTTCTTACTAATAAGTATCAATGCTACTACTCTGAATCTTGTGCCTACGGTCCCTAATCTAAATGGGCTTGCTGATTTTAGGCCAATTTGTTGTTGCAACACCTTCTATAAGGTGATACCTAAAATCCTTGCAAGTAGATTGTAGAGATTATCACCTCTTTTTTTTTTTTTTTTTTGACAATTGATAATAAAACCGCCTTCATAAACTCTAGGAATACCCACTGGTTTATAGAAACCATCGCTTGACTTGAACGCCAAAGGTAATACTTACCTCGCACTCTCTGTACAAGTGAATTCAAGAAACAAATGATATGTCGATTTCGAAAACCCTAATTTTTTTAAATAAAAAAAACCCTAAAAGTTTAATAAAAAAAATTTGAAAAGATACTCACTGGTTCTTCTTGATAAATGTCTCCTCAAACACTTGACCAGCTCAGCAGCTCCTGTAGAAATCGTGAAGGTTTCTGGTCGGCGTCGAGTAGGGCTTTTGCTGCGTTCGAAGGCGAGGGATGAAGAGGGGAGCGGTGAAAGAGTAGGGCTTTTTTTTCTTTATCTACGGAGGATAAAAAGGCTGTCGGGTCTGGGTCATCGGGTTTTTCCAGTTTCTACCCGTATCCGCCACGAGCCGGGCTCGGGCCGTATTTTTTTTGTCCCATTTCAGAACGATTTTTTTACGCGAGGAAATCCGAAAAATCAAGTGTATGCTTGCGGAATCCAGCCTCAGAAAATTGTTTTTTCGTAGCCCCAAAAAAAAACAGAGAAAACCGATGTATATTATTACGAAAATCCTTTTTAAATATTTTTTTAAACTAAAAGAATTTTAAAATGGAACATGTACATGCGTTCTAAAAAAAGATTTACGCATCATCAAATTATAAATAGGGGACCTTTTTGAATATTTTTAATTTTTTTTTTGGCTTTTATCTAATGTGGAGCTCGACACCAGTTAGGATCATCTCAAAAAAGAAAGAAACACCACGCCGCTTAGAATTCTACAGTCTTTCCTCTTGTTTTTGTATTTAAACACTTCAATGCAATGAATAATTAAGTATGTTTTCTTTCCAGAAACTCTACTTTTAGGGCCTGTTCGTTTATTTCCTAAAAACCAAGAAATGGAAATGGAAAAGGTGGAAATCTCAAAATAATCCATTTCTTCCATTTCCATCCCTAAAACTCACCCACAACATCCAATAAAATATTATTTTCATCCAATAACTCATCCACATCATCTAATAAAATATTATTTTCATCTAACCACTCATTCACCACATCTAATAAAATAATATTTTCATCTAACCACTCATCCATCACATCTAATAAAATATTATTTTCATCCAAACATCATTCAACTCATCTCTTTTCATCATTTCAAATCACTCACATCATCAAATAAAATATTATAACAATTCACCTCATCTCATTAACATTTTATTTCTTTGTTTTCATTCCAAAAAGTTGTGAAAATACTTTTCTTAATCTTTCTTCACATCACCCAATAATACAATGACAACTCATCTCATCTCATTTCATTTCTTATTTTTTAGAATGAACCAAACAAAAGAAAACAACAAAACTACAGGAAATAGGTTTCTTATAATTCATTTCCTTATTTTTTTGGCCAACCGAACAACATCAAAACTAGTTTTCTTAAAAAATCACTCACATCATCCAATAATAATGTGACAACTCATCTCATCTCATCTCCATTTCTTTGATTTCCTTTTTTTTTAGCCAACCAAACAATTCAAAAACCTATTTTTCTTAAAAATAGTTTTCTATTTCTTTGATTTCCCATTTTTTTAAGGCAAACGAACAGGCCCTTAACGTAGTATCAATGCCCTGTTATTTGCCTAAGAGAGAACTCGGGGTACGCCCTAAACTCCGCGCCTCTCAGCGGCCTCGACACCGGCTTCGACATCAACTCCGACCTGGTTCTTGCTCCCCAAGTACAAGTGTAGATAATTTTTGGTGAATCGAAGGTGGATTTCAATGACTTAAGAGTCGATTCATATGTTTTTGGGCGTTGTGGATGTGATGGAAGGGTCTGATTTTTCAAATTATACTCGGGTTGGTCAGAAAGTCTAGGATCGCCGCTTGCGGAAGCATAAGCTCGTATGTATCTTCAACAGCGACACCACCACCAGCCTCACCGTCTCCTCTCATTGTTCAGACGCACCGCCGCGTCCGGTGTGGATGACTTAGCCCGTCGTTGAATCTGTACAAACCGGGTCGGCATTCGATCTAGCCTTGAAACCTTAAGTCTCATCGTCGATCCGCTCTGGCCAAGTTGGACCCCGCATTCGTCGTCCTTGCTTGTGGACCCTCATTGTCATCGCAAAATCCGCAAGATTCCATCCGCACTCATGATGGTCAGGCCGCTGCCTCTCTAACAAGGTCAGAATTGCCCGTCGTCGACCCCTACTCAACGCCAACCCCCCCTGCTTGATGTCGACCCTTCTCCGTCACTTGCGCTTCCTCGTCGAGATCCGACCTCATCATCGATCAAGATTATTGCCTTATTGAGATATGAAAAAATTTCAAACTTTAACATGCAATATACTTCTTCTCCAAAAGTTGAGTTTTTTTTCTCTTAAGAAAATTTTAGTTTGGCAAATTATAGGCAGGAGATTAGGTGAGATAAGCTAAAGTTTATGGGGATTTATGAGACACCACATAGTTCAGGCTGAGTTATGTGAGATAAAGAAAGTCCTGCCTGACCAGGAGGGTTATATGGCAACAACCCCCAAAGTTTGCGGGAGTTTTGTGAAATTAACCCCTTTAGAAACTAAAATTTTGAAGTCAGTTTAGGAGGCGACCTGATCCATCACCCATTCTGATATACGCAAGAGATTTTGGTGGTGCCTACAAACTTTGTTATTTCCCTTTAAAAAAAAAAAAAAATCAAACAGGGAAAAAAAGGAAAGAAAAATAAAGGGGGGAAAAACTTCGTTATTTTCCTTCTTCGAAGTGTTTGAGGAAAATTTTCAGAGGGAAAGGGATCTTCATTAATGTCTTCAGCTGCTGCTACTTTCATTGCAGGCCCAAGCTCTGCAGCTCCCCACCTGAGAAAATCAAAGAAAGGAGTGAGCTTTTGCCATTACAGGACCCATTTCATCAGAGGAGGAGCTCTCAAGTCGCCTAACCAAATCTCTCTTCTTTTAATTAGAAAGCCATCAAATGGGCTCAGAAGGGTTCCTAACTTCAATCACAGGAGACCCTTTTCTCCTGTCATGGAGTGGCAAGAGTGCAGGTATCCAAAATCTTTGCTTTGCTGAAGTAGGTATCGACAAAAAACTTCGTCTTTGCAAATCTTGCTCATTTTCAATCCCTGTTTGCCCGGCTGAGTACTTGTGTGAAGACTCTCATTTTGGTAGCTTGATTGCTGAAATTTTGGATTGGGTATCCAATTTCAGCAACTTTTAGCATGGTGGTGTCCTTGAAAAGATCTGGGAGGTCATCAACCTTGAGTGTTGGTTCATTACAATTGCAATCTAGAACGAATATAGTTGGCTTTTATTCTAATTTCCAGTTTTGAGCCTTACATTGAATGGTAAAATCTGTTAATTAGATGCTCCACTGTATATCCTTTGCAAAAACCATGTGTAAATTGTAATGGATCCATATCTGTATTATTTCAGGCTTATAGTTCACTTGGTCATGTCGATGCGTACGTCGCTAGTCTTGGCAAAATTTACGTTGCTAGGGTTCCATATTTAAAGCTAATATAAAGTTTCTCTTATACTCAGATTTATTAACTGAACTATCAGGTAAGCATATTGAGTAGGATCTTCTTAGAAATTAATTCAATAACTAAAGGACATTGTTTTCTGCTGAAAATATTGCTGGCTAGCATAGTTTCTAAACTGTTCTGGCTTATAATTTAGCAATATCTTGTTTTGATTTAAAGTTTGGGTTTGTGAGATAATAAGTTGAATTTCTGAGGGGTTATACTGAAACGGTATCCTGTAAAGTGTAAACTATGACAAGTGATAGAAAACTAATTCTAGATTGAGCTTTTGAAGTACTCTATATGTTCACTATACATTCTGTTAAATATGAATTTCTGGAATTGTGCAACTTTAGAAGAAAACATTGGTTGACGAGTAATGATTTTTATGCACATATAGAAGCACTATCATGTACCAGCATATCAGCTCATTTGATAGCTTTGAGATGTGTATATCAAAGTGCATTACACAGATTTGATGTTGCTATTATTGTTTACAGTTAACTATAACTTTCAACCTTAACTTCATGAATCTTTTAAAGGGAAAAAAAAAATTCCCTATCTTTCGCTTGATATACCATTTAAATGTAGTTATGAGCTTCAACGGTGAAGCTTATTTTGATGCAGGGCTGAGATTGAAATTGATATTCCAGCTTCTCTTGCCTACGAATGCTATTCAGACCGTGAACAGATCCCACAATGGATGCCTTTTATATCATCTGTTAAGGTTTGTAGTCATATCATGTGAGTTCATTCATTCTCCACCCTTAGTTGCTCATATTTCACTGAAATACTACATTTTTTTAATAAAGAATTCCTTCCTTTAGATATGCATTAACAAGATAGATAATGAGTGCAAATTTACATCTGGATGGTAATGAGAAGTGAGAACTCGGATAAAAATCTATTGAGAAAGAAATAAGAATTTTCAATTTCTGAACTACAATTTTCTTATAACAATACCTTCATCCTGATTCAGGATCATATCCTGCTGATTACTCTATCCAACTCGAGACCCACAATCTTGCTAAACGCTATCTAAATTGATACCTTGTACTCAAACTAAGACCAAATTCCAAAATCACTTCAAGAATTTTCTTATGGAAGCATTAGGGCATATCCAATTTCAGTTGAATATCACCAAGTAATACTGAATGAAAAAGCTTAAGTGTGATTTTGCTTAGCAATTCCTTTATTGAACATTACTTACAAATCTAATTGTTGGTATTATTCTAAACGGGTCCACTTAGTTTAGTCATGGCTCAATCTTTATACCCCTTATCACTCAAAAGTTAAATAGGCACAGCAACAAGTTGAAGATTAATAGAAACAGAAGATTGTCCATCGATAGGAAAGAAGAATAGGTTAAACGATACTTGTTGCTCACATGCATTGCACATACACTATAACTAGTTCATTTTAAAATAAGTTATTCTGAATAGACATTCTCTACAATCAATCAAACTTTATATATAACCTCCAATGATCAGTCTCTAGGTTGCATGTGTACGGGTACGGGGACACGACAAGTTTGTAAAAGGTATGGTATGGGGACATGGCTATATATATATATTAAAATTAATAATTTACCTAAGATCAATACTGTTTTTTTATTTAAATAAGATCAATATATAAGAAATGGATGTGAAGTGTAGAATATACATCCAAGGAGAGTTTTATATTAAACTATGCATTGTATAATTGAGTATGGGCCCGAATAAACATGTGCCCATATTCAAGAAGTGTCCAAGAGGTTTGGGTACGGGTACGCCTACATGAAGGGTATGATACAGCTTCCTAATAGAAGTACTCAGGTAACATATAGTGTATATTATTTAACAGGTCTTAGAAGATAATCGCGACCTGTCAAGGTGGTCACTAAAGTACGAGGCATTTGGTCGTAATATTGAATTTTCTTGGCTCGCTCGAAACATGCAGGTGATAACCACAAAACATTCTTGTTCCTTAAAAAGCTCAGAAATGATTAAACTAATTCAGAGCAATGTTGTGACTGATCTTGTTAATGAACTGTCTGTTTTTGCAGCCAATCCGAAATCAGAAAATCCATTGGCGATCGTTGGAAGGTCTTCCTAATAAGTAACCCACTGAACATTTATCTCCGCATTCTTAAAACTTCCATTTTGTTTCTTTTGTTAAATTCTACGTCTTATCCTGGTCCGGGGAAGGACCTAACCCTTATTAGACCTCTTAATGCGTCAGGTGGATTCAACCTGTCTTTATTTTGAAAAGTTTTGTTTTCAATAACTCTGCCATCAAATTAATTTACTTTACTGTGAAGTGGGCTTCACCATGTTTCTTAACATATATCTGTTACTATCTAAAACAACTGAAATTTTGCGGACACAAGTTGCAAAATAGTGCCCTCCTGTATTTTAAACTTTCCCATTATGCGTACATTTTCTCTATACCTTGATATGATGCTGAAGATAACGAGAAGAAAAAAATATCGATCGATAACAAGGGATTCTAAATTCAATTGCCTATCCTTTTTATGTTCGTTGATACTACATTAGCATTGATAACTCTTTCACTCTCCCTCCTTGCAGAGGTGCTGTTCGATTTTATCCCAAAGGTCCATCCTCATGCAGAGTAGAAGTGAGTAATACACCATAAATATGATGCTTGTGCTCTATTCCTTCTTAAAAGCCTAGTTCGAATGTAATTACCTTTGCTCTCTCTTTAACGCAGTTAACTACTTCATATGAAGTTCCTGAGATTCTCACTCCAGTGGCAACCGTAAGTACCATAGAGCCCATATAGCAAAAAATACAAGCTCATACTGCATTTATCGACAACCTCTTTGTTTCTGCAGGCACTGAAACCCTTTACTGAAGGATTACTGTATCGTGGTTTGGAGAAATTTGCGACGTTTGCTAAGAACTATAAGAAAGGTGCTCCTCGCAGCTGATAAAGAACCCAGCTGAAAATGTTGCTTATATTATTGCGACAGGACCATGATTGTCATTTTCACTGAGAAATAATTTATGAGCTCATTGATTTCTTGTAAACAAACAACATGGAATTTGTTCAACCAATTTTTATTTACTTACTACTGAGTTCTAGTATAATTCTAATGTGATGTGTCTTTCCTGTGAATTGTCCCATGATGATTTATTCTCTTGATTTATCAAGGGCAGAATATCTCAGATGACTACATAGATGTAATTTCCACTGAATGTTTATAGGCAGTGATTATTGAATAGTCCCATCACCTTACAAAATTCAGAAAGTGAAAAATGATACAAAGCTGCACATTATGTGCTGAACTAAATCCATGAAGCAAAAAATTGTAGGCCAAAGCTGATGCTCAAACAGCAAGGTCAGTATAACACCATACATGAACTTTCAATTAAGCATCCATACACTAAGCATTGAGACAACTTGAAGAAATCTTTGAATATAACCTCAATCCACAATTTTTAGCAACAATGCAGAAGAAAGATAAATATTTTCAACTACTGTACTTATTTCACAAATTCAACAAAACATATCAAGTAAAAAATAGGCTGAGAGTTCCTCCTCTAGATATGAATAGGCTTGTCGTAGACAGCCATGGCAGCCTCCTTCACGGCCTCACTCATTGTCGGGTGAGCATGGCATGTGCGTGCAATATCCTCACTTGATGCTCCATACTGCAACGCAAGAACTGCCTCATGAATCAGCTCACCAGCATTCGGTGACATAATATGCACACCCAAAATTTTATCTGTCTCTTTCTCAGCCAAAATCTTCACAATACCCTCAGCATCATCAATCGCCTTTGCTCGACTGTTTGCCATAAAGGGAAACTTCCCAACACGGTAAGCTACACCTGTGGCCTTAACCTGCTCTTCCGTCTTCCCTACCGAAGCAACTTCAGGGTGAGTGTACACAACCCCAGGAACCATGTCATAGTCTACATGACCCTCCTTTCCTGCAATAAACTCAACACAAGCAACACCATCCTCTTCTGCTTTGTGAGCAAGCATAGGTCCAGGTATCACATCCCCTATAGCGTACACCCCTGGAACGCTTGTCATAAACTTTTTATCAACTGTGATTCTTCCGATCTTATCAGTCTCGATTCCAATTTTTTCAAGTCCAAGACCAGCGGTGAACGGAGTTCTACCTGCTGATACGAGTACTATATCAGCTTCAAGAGTGCTTTTTTCACCACCAGCAGCTGGCTCGAGTGTTAGCTTCACACCATCTCCAGATGTGTCAACGCCAACAACCTTTGTTTGGAGCATGAACTTCATTTTTTGTTTCTGAAGCATTCGCTGAAACTGTTTCCTGACCTCACCATCCATGGTCGGGACAATATCAGGTGCAAACTCGACAACGGTCACCTCAGACCCGAGGCGGCCCCACACTGAACCCATTTCCAACCCGATATAACCTGCACCAATCACTACAAGTTTCTTAGGGACTTCTTTCAAGGATAGAGCACCTGTTGAAGAGACAATCTTTTTCTCATCGATTGTAACTCCAGGGAGGGATTTGACATCAGAACCAGTGGCAATTATGATGTTTTTCCCCTTGACAACTGTGTTGCTGCCTTCAAGGGTGTCGACAGAAACTTCAGACGGGGAGAGGAATTTTCCGTAACCTTTGACATAACTGACCTTGTTCTTCTTGAAGAGGCCTTCGATACCACGAGTAAGGCCAGAGACAGCTTTGTCTTTCTGGGCCATCATGGCGGGTAGATCGATTTCGAGCTGAGAGAATTTGACTCCATGGTTAGAGAATGCGTGCTTGGCTTCATGATACATGTGGGAGGAGTGAAGTAGAGCCTGGAATTGGAGAAAGAAGTCAGTGTATTTTCTAATGAAAAACTCCTAGAGTGATAGGACCATCACAATAAATTTTCTTAACAATATAAATCCAAACATAAATTGAGCCTGATCATATTTCCTAGGACCATCAGACTCTCATGAACCTATGAACTATAGCTTTCATACTAAGCCTTGGCAAGTCATTAAGTAAGTGGTCATACTGCTAAGCAATAAGCTTCATTCCGTATCCCTTACCTATATCTCCAACCATTACATCCTGATACTCAATTCAAATCGACCAAGAAGAAGAAAAATACACAACAAAGTGCAGGAAGATTTAAATTCTTTTGACAACATTGTTTTATTTCTCAACTTCAGGAAAGTTATAGGATAAGAAAGACGAGAACAATAATAGTAGTTTGGCATCCGGTTGTTTAAAGAGGAATGACCATTCTATATGACCTTTGTGACTTCAGAATTCAATCATAGGTGACATTTCATTGACAGAAATTACATGTATAATTTCTCTAGATCCTAGTGGACATAAGCAGACCTAATATGCAGTACGAGTCTATCCGATTGAGAAGACAACCATTTTACATGTCTTCATCATGCTTCTCTGGCTCGGACTAGAGTTTAAATAGAGAAATACACAACATATGCCTTCCGGCACCTCTAAGTTTATGATTATTAGACCATATCCTAACTTACATAAATTTAGATCAGAATATTAAACTTGTTAAAATTTTATTAAGGTTAACATCAGACAAGGACTGATGGAAAACATTCTACAACAAAGATAGCATGTTCACTATGCAATAAAATAAGCATAAATGTAGGATTTAATCCTTGTAACGTTTGTTGGATTTAATCTTCATCCCCCAATTACGAGGTCTAACTACAAAACGTTACTTTAGGTTCCTATGCCCACCAGGCAAAAAAGGAAGATACAATCTGAATATAATTACAAGTCACAAAAAATAACTGCAGAACTGCAAAGACATAGCAATGATAAATAAAACAAGTGAATAAGGGCTTACCAACATCTAACCGTCAAGGCGTCAACTGCGGCTGCTTAATATATAATCAAAATTGATTTTCTTAGACACAAGGCAACCAACAACATGCATTTATTTTTTTATGAGAGAACTAACATTATGATAACTCCAATTATTATTCACATTAAGATAGCTCCACAGATATTACTAACAAAATCTATGAATATTCATTAACCTCAGGAGGCATATTATGGTTCCATCATGAGATTGTGCCAGTGTTCATATATTAGGCTCACATAGCTAAGACTAAGAGTAGTGACATGCAAGATGGTCAATATTAATTGATAATATGTAAACTAATAACAACTATAAATTAAATACGTGACAAGAAATGAATACAAAAAATTACAGCAGCTAACACGCCTCCTCTAAAAACAAATCTATAGCACTTGTTCTTCTGCTATCCTGATCGGTTGACACAAATTTAACTGTCTGCATCAGAAGCAGAAATATTTTGGCACCACAGCTTCTCAAGAAGCAAATACATTTGTTGTGCATCTTTAATAATGACGCATTTTTGGTAATAGAAGCGCTCAATTTTTCTCTAATTTCACATGATTTGTAAACTATTCTTGCTTTCGCACAACTACAAACTCTTCTGAGATATTAAAATTATGGTTTTTATGGGGAGAGAAAAAAATTAAGAACCACCAATATTGAGGCATTTCTAACGCGATTAACCCTTAAAAAAGAAAAGATCTCATTTGCCAAGTATCATTCAGTAAAATTGCTATTCAAAATTCAAATTCCAATATAGTTCAATTTGCAATTAAAATAAGCAACCCAAACCAATCAATTTAGACCACCACTCCGTCCAAGATTTTACTTCATTTTGTTTTTTCTAAGTTCCCTTTTTTTTCCTCTCCATCTAATAAAGGACGGAAATTTTTAGCACCCTAACGGTCAAAATCAATCAAGATTGAACCTTTAGCCCCCGAGATCTAAAATCAGTAATAATTCAAACAAGAGGGTCGAGAGAGACCTTGGAGGGGATGCAACCGACGTTGAGGCACGTGCCACCGAGTGCCCCACGCTTCTCGATGCACGTGGTCTTGAGCCCCAGCTGCGCCGCCTTGATCGCCGCCACGTAGCCCCCAGGGCCACCGCCGATCACCACCACGTCGTTGTCCTCCGCCGCCGCCGCCGCCGACGTGAACCTCCGGTACGCGGAGGAGCACCTGATGAGATCTCCGCTCCTGCGCCTTGCTAGAATCGTCATCGTCATCGCCATCGCCATTGATCCTTTTGAGGTTCGTTTTGAGAAAGGTGGAGTTTTATTTTGAGAGGGGATGCAAATGGAGTCTTATGCAAATGTACTCCTCAATCTTGTTGATATTTGCATAAGGGGTACGCACGTATGACGTATAGGATTATCAGATTGGCTTAATTGCACTCAAGTACCCTATAGTTTCTCCTACTTTGCGCTTGCATACCCTCATCGTTTTTGGCAGCATTTATATACCATAAAGTTTTTAAACTTACACTTAATTATTAAAATTTTAAACTTTGCACTTAGATACTCTTAGTTATGCAAACTTAAGGGTATTTAAGTACGAGTTTTAAAAGCTTCAGAGTATTTAAATACCAAGTTTTAAGAACTTTAGAGTATTTATGAATAAGTTTTACAAACTTCAAGATATATAAGTGCTGCAAGAACAAGTGAGAACATATGAGTGCAAAGTAGGGTAAACTATAGGGCATTTAAATGAGTTTAGCCTATCAGATTATAGTGGTTGATTCTTTATACAGTACAAACGTATTTATGTATAAGTTTTAAAAACTTCAAGATATATAAATGCTCCATAAAACAAGTAAGAACATATAAATGCTAAGTAGGGTAAACTATAGGGTATTAAAAAACAGTTTAGCCTATTAGATTATAGTGCCTTATTCATCATACAGTACAAACATAACTTAAATTGACAATAAATATGATTATTGGTAAATTTAAGAAAACCCCTTGCCTTCACACGATATTAGATAACTCCTCTTAACTTTCAAACTATCACAAAACCAGTAACTTTAATATTTTATCAGTAAACCCCTTCAACTTTAAGATTTTACCAACAAATCACCCTAACAATGTTAGTAGCAACTATCACATGAGCGGATAAAAATTATAGTGAAAATTGTGGCTCAAGTTTTTTTCGAGGAGCTTTTTGAAAATAAACCTGAAGTAAAAAGGGTTTAACTGATAATCATCTACAGCTTTAGGGGTATTTTCTAAAATAAGCATATATTGATCTTAGATGCCATGCAAAACAAAAACCCAAAAAAAAATAAAAAATAAAAATAATCAAAAGAAGGGCAAAATCATGACAGGGTGACGAACCCCGTTTGCATGTAGAGATTAAGTGGTGGTTTTGGACCATTGAATCCAAGAAGATGATGGGCCTCAAATGCCCTACCATCATCCTCAATAGTTTACATCCAACCAAAAACAAAATCCAAGAAGATTAAGTGGCTTGAAAATCTCTTCCTATCTATATTTTTCACCCCCTTTAATTTTTTTTTCTTTCATGTAAAATCATGAGATTAATATACAGATATTGCCACAACAGCAGCATAGCTAATAAAATTTCAGTAAACTGCAATAGTTGTTGTATAGACCCCTTCAAAACCATCATATAGCATTTTAAATGATCAGATCATAATGATGCAGCGAAGAGAATTACTTCCAAATTCATGAGATTCGTGATAGGCAATGTGTTTTTTTTTATTAATTCAGTTCGAAATCGGATCTAAGACTGTGAGAGCTATGTTAGTACATCGTAACCACCCTGATCATCTGCTGTGGGTTATAATGTGTTCTTTTTTTTTCTTTCCTTTTTTAACCATTGATTTTGGGTTGGAATTTAAAAACAATGATAACAAGTGTTAACTATGATTAGGCGGCCAATAAAAGGAGCGTTCCATAGTTAAATCGCATTAATCTTTGGTATCATAAAGAAGTGTTTCATACTGTTATTTTAGCTGACTGCCATTTTATTTTATTTTATTGATTATTGATAGGAACTTTCATAGTTCAAATCCGACCAAATTACTCAAGGAAAAATTTTGAAAACCAGCATATTTCCAAACTTATTCATCAAAAACGACTTATTTGAAACTTATTTGTCAAAAGCGATCCAGTTTCAGCCAACTGATCGAAACTGGATCGTTTTTGTCAAAAAAATACCAAACTTCACATGACTAAAGTCCCGTAAAATTTGATATTTTTTTCGGCTGAAATTAGATCGTTTTTGACAAATAAGTTTCAAAAGAGTTTCGTTTCTTATAATTATTTTTGGAGTCAATGACCATTGCGCATCCTAGAGGTCCCCTTTTAGGGTCCCCTTCAGAGTTCAGAGCGCAGATATCTTTGCCTCTCTTCAACCGGCATCATGATCTCTTTCAACAGCGAGCTCAACAGTCAACAGTGAACACACTTCTTCTTCTCTTTAGATCCTCAAGAAAAGCCCTAGTTTTTCCCTCCGAACCCCTCAAGATCCCATCTTTTCTCTCCATCGCCCCTAAATTTCCAAACTTTCGCCATACCCACTTCTCCAAATTCCCTCAAAGCCCTAAGATTTTCAAAAGCAGCTGACCCCCAAATCAGATGAAGAAATGGACCGGTGGAACCCTGATCCTGATCCTCACCCTCACCCTCTTCCTCCGCTACTCTCTCCCCCCTTCCCTCCCCCTCCCCAAGATCAAAACCCTAGTCCCCAGCTCACCTCCTCTCCCTGGCCTCAGTGAGCTCATCACCCCCAACTTCACCCACCACCTGACCCCTAACCCCAATCTCATCTGGCCCCACATTCTCCCTGTACTGTCTAGGCCCGATGCACTCCCTGCAACAGCTGACGCGGTCAAAGAGGCCTCCATAGCGTGGAGAGACCTTATGGCATCCGTCAGAGCTGGAAAGGATGCAGATTTGAGCCCGGAGAAGGGAAAAGCTTGCCCTTTTTCAGTAAGTGGGGATGGGAGTGGGGTCGAGATCCCGTGTGGGTTGGTGCAGGATTCGGCGGTGACCGTGGTGGGAGTGCCCGTTGCGAGGAATGGGAGCAGTAGGTTTGGGTTCGAGCTTGTTGGCGGGGGCAATGGCGTGGTGGTTAGGGTTAATGTGAGCATTGAAGGGGATGGGGTGGTTATTGGTCAGAGCTCGAAGAGGGCGGAGAGTGGTTGGGGAGAGTGGGAAATGTGCCCGGTGCACGGAGTGTCTGCCAGTAGTAGCATTCTCAAAGGTAAACTTCTTGTGGGTCCTCTTGCGATGCATATTGAATTCGATTGAGTTTGAACTTTAGAGTGCTGCTGCTAGTTGTACACGAACATTAAGGTTCTAAAAATGGTGAATTTTAGAAGCTGTCTTAAGACCCTACAGTAGCAAAACCTGAATGTTGGCTAGATGAAACCTTAATAGCTTAGTGTGGAGATTGGATTTCATAGGAGATCTTTTAAGCTGCCACATCAAATTTGAAGTAAATTAAATGTTAGGAGAAACCGCTGTAAGATCAACGTAGACTGTTTGGTTCACTTCTTTTATAAAAAAAGGAATAGGTAAAGAGTGCTAAAATAGCCCATCCAATGGTTTCCATGTGTTTCTTTAAAAAGCCTCTTTTTGTTTGTTTCGGTTTAAAGAAGACTGGAAACAACATTTGATTTCTCTCCCCCCCCCCCCCCCCCCAAACCCCAACCCCAACCCCAACCCCGCGTCCCTCTCCCTCTCTTGGCTGGTTGGAAACAAATTTATAGGAAATGAAGCCAATCATCATATTACTTGATGGAGGTGGAAAAGGGGTAGTTGACATTATTTAATGGGGATTGTCATATTTCACCCCCATTTTGTCATTAAAAACTCGGAAATGGGAACGGATCATTGTCACGTGTTTTCTTTCATTTCAAAAAATGTTTTTCTTGAAAATTTTATTTGGTTAATATCTTATCCGCAGGAAGAATCCGTAAGAGATCCTTGTGAGTTCAAATTTGGCCTTTGAAGCAACCATCCTAATTTGCACGCTGTTGATGTTTTCATCTCAAGGATAAAGGATAGGACTTCTTGCAAACTCCGATCTTTGGCACACTTTTAGTTTTCGTTTACTTGTCTCATTTTCATGTGAAACCTGGCATTCAGCTGAACTTCAGAGTTTCACTTTGAGACCTGCATTTATTGCGGTAGAACTGCAACACATAAAATTTTCATTAAAAGATCATAATTTAGGAAATCTTTTTATCTATGCCTTTTACTCCAAAATAAGCCCGTTTTCTCTATAGTTGTAGTAATGGTAGATATGTACTGCTTGTTGATTCCGCCAAAAGGTGAGAGTTATAACACTATCTTAGCTCCTCCTTAAAGCAATGGTAGTAAATTTATAATGGCATTAATAACATTAAGCAAGTTGTTGTAAGCACCATATATTAGAATTAGTTTTAAAATTCTAGGAGCAAGATATGGTCTTAGCAGACAAATCTTATGCTTTAGTTAATTTTGAAATTACTAACTTCTGTAGATTTGTTACTGCTTCGGTTTCAAATCCAGTACAGTTGATGGTCTCATTCGCTGCAATGAGCAGTTGGGTAAGGGTGTCATTCAAGAGAATCTAAATGGCAGTTCAACTGATAACAAGAAGCCTATGGAGTCATCAAAAAGGGGTTCAATATTGAGTTCCAATTCCCCATTTGTTGAAGGGCATCCCTTCGCCACCACGTTGTGGGCTGGGATAGAAGGATTCCACATGACAGTTAATGGGAGGCACACGACTTCCTACTTTTATCGGGATGTAAGAGATCTCTGAATCACTCCTCATTTGCAAAATAGTGAAATCTCACTTTTTAATGCTACATGTGAACCCCCCCCCCCCCCCCCCCCTTTCCAGAGGCTTGAGCCTTGGTTAGTTAACAAAATAAGGGTGGAAGGAGATCTGGATCTCATGTCAATCCTTGTGACTGGTCTGCCGGCATCTGAGGATCTTGATTTAAATGGCGATGTTCAGAGTCTAAAGGCTCCTCTGCTTCCTAAGAAAAGGTTGTTAATGCTTGTTGGGATTTCCTCAGCTGCGAATAATTTTGATCGACGGATGGCATTGAGGAGGTCATGGATGCAGTACGAAGCAGTTCGTTCGGGGGATGTTGCTGTTCGTTTCCTCACTGGTCTTGTAAGTAAAATGGTTTTAATTTCGAAGTATTGCAGTTGTGTATCTATTAATAGGTAGTTCAGTGTCTAACAAATGAGTGTGTTTTGGTTGATATTACTCTGATTCTTGTTCATGCAGCTAGTTATATATTTTTTACAAGCAATTAATCAAGTTGGCACAAGTTTAATTATTGTGTTTCCTCAGTATTTGGTTTGCTCAAAATAATAGAATAGAGGTTCCTACTCTCTATTTGCAACACACACAAGTCGTGAGTATCTGAAATATTCACATCATATATAAAAGTAGTCAAAGATTGAGCTCGCTTTAATGAAGTATGGTACTTAATACAATTTGCTTATTTCAAAACTTGTCACATGAGCTTTTTCACTGGATGTAATACTGATTTCGCTACGCCTGGAAGTTTGAACCTTGAAATATACTTTTGTTTCCTCTCGTTCTGTGACGGGTTGGAGATTATGTCATATTTGCTTGCCTTCGTGTACTATGCTACTAATTATACCTGTATTCATTTGTATTTAATGATTCTAGTTTCTAAGACAACACTACTGCCTTGTATTTGTTCTCAATCTTTAGCACAAGAATAAGCAAGTCAATTTGGAACTGTGGAAAGAAGCTCAGATTTACGGTGACATCCAGCTGATGCCTTTTGTTGACTACTACAGCTTGATCACTTTGAAGACAGTAGCTGTTTGCATTCTTGGGGTAGGAGCATCCATCACTAATTTTTCAAAATTTTCAAGATTCCTCCGCACATTTAATTATTTGCGATTTTCATTCATCCCACTTATGTAGAGGTATCGTTCTTTTTATATATAATTTTGCAGACTAAGGTTATCCCAGCCAAGTATATTATGAAAACAGACGATGATGCTTTTGTCAGGATTGATGAAGTCCTGTCTAGTCTCAAGAAAAGTGCTCCCAAAGGGCTTTTATACGGTCTCATTGCCTTTGAATCATCCCCTGATAGAGATAATAATAGCAAATGGTTCGTCAGCCAAGAGGTAGCGATTCTTCTGAAGAAATCTAATTTCAAGGTCATGAATTTCTTCCAACTAAACATGACGATGAATTACTTGTATTATTTTGATACCAAGGAATGGCCACATGATATGTATCCCCCTTGGGCTCATGGCCCTGGATACATCATTTCGAGAGACATTGCTAAGTTTATTGTTCAAGGACACCGAGAACGAAATCTTAAGGTGAGATTTTGCTATTTCATTCTTTTTCTTATTTCTTACACCTCAATTCTCTTTCATAACCTAGTTAAGTGCATGCCCAAGATAGCATACTGCATTCTTCCACTGTTGTTTTTGGGATAAAACTCATGTTAAGTCAGGGTCTTTTATTTGTACAATATACCAACTTGGATCAATAGTAGATAAATATGATTGTACAAATATATGAATGTGAAAAATATAGTTATCTATCTGATGTGATATTTATATGTGAACTATATACTACACGTCGAGAAACACTCGATCTATTAGAAACACAGCACACATCTATATTCTATAAAATGAGTTTAAATTACAAATTAATGATCCACCATGCAATATGAGATAGGGTATATAACATCAACCTCCTTATTGATCAATTACAAATGTCTCAGATACAGTAAATGCTTAGCTATCCCTACTGCTTGATATTATACCTTTAGAGCGATAAAACCTCAATGATGCATATAATCTGTAAGTTTCCTGTTGCATTTTCTTCAGTTGTTCAAACTAGAAGATGTGGCCATGGGCATTTGGATTCAAGAATACAAGAAGAGCGGTCAAGAGGTTAACTACGTGAATGATGATCGATTCAATAACGTTGGGTGTGAATCAGATTATGTGCTGGCTCACTATCAGGGGCCTAGGTTGCTGCTATGCCTTTGGGAGAAACTTCAGAGAGAGCAAGAGCCATCATGTTGTGAATAGTTTTTTATGCTGAATTCAAGCCTCTCTCTCTCTCTCTCAATATATATATATATATATATATATGGAGGAATATGGAGGAACTTTATACCAAGCACAAGTTTTTGTGCTTGGTAGTGAGATAGCACATTCTCATCCATTCATTCAAATAGAAGACCATATTCACATGGGTTGGAGAATGGATGAGATTGTGTCACCTCACTACCAATTACAAAATTTGTGCTTGATACCAAGTTCCTATAATTTTCTCATGTGTATCCCCCTTGGATTGCATCTAAGGAAGCGCCTACGTGGCGGCGTCTTAGCCCTTCATCTTGACAAAATCCCTACCCTAATCTCAACTTTACCCTTGCTCTTGATTCTCACGAATCAGAAATTTCTCACGCTCCTACATGTATTTTATTTGCATGTTGTGCAACATTAGCTTAAAATGTCAAGGTGGCATTTGTTATATTAGTTGTATGTAGAGAGTTCTGATTGTTGTTATATCAGTTATAGATTGGCATTTGTTATATTTTTTGTATGTAGAGAGTTTTGATTTTTGTTATATCAGTTATAGATTTAACATGTACTATTTTGAAAATTAAATTATTATAAAGTTTGGGACTGCTCTACAATTGAAAGCATGACATGTGAAACACTGATTAATATTTGAGTTAGTAGTTGGTGATGGTTCTAACGGTTTTATTGTAACAATGTTTCATTTTGTTGAAAGTTTATGTGATAAAATAATTTTGTTTTACTGTGTCGTGATGATTACGTCATGGTGGGATGAAGTTCAGTTTCAGATGGTATTTAAGGTTACATCAATATATTGCTTTTCCATGAAAATTAGCATTGCTACAACAAAACCAATTATAAAGCATGGGAGGTCATTAGAATTAGACATAATGAAATATGCTTAATATGGTCCAAGATCAATGAATCTTTATAAGTTCACAGCAAAAGTAATTTCCAAATAGATCAAATATAGGAAGATTTAATATTTTTGGACTTTATTTTACATTTACACGCATCTTTTTTCAAAGATCTGATACTGTTGTGTTGAACCCTGTTGAGTTATTTAGATAATAATTAGTCAATATTGTAAGGACCTATCTGTAAGAGTGCACTTCTATAAAAGGGGTACCTCTCTATGAGAGCAACTAACCCTAATATTCTCCCAAAACTTCTACATGGTATCAGAGCCATGTGGCGGCTCCCCTAGTCTCTTCCCAGATCGCAAATTTCCCAGATCGCGAACCCGTTCGTGAACACCTGCACCTTCGACGAACGCTCGACGTGCCTGTTCTCGTCCCGACGACGACGAACGCCTGCGCCTTTCGACAAACGCCCGACGACGACGAATGCCTGCACCTCCTTCGCGAACTTGAATCCCAGCGAAACGCTCCTCCAGCAAAACCCCAGCGGAACGCCTCCTCCAGCGAAACCCCAGCGAGCGCGTCTGCTTCTGGACCGGCATGATCTTCATGACCTCGTCCTTGAGGCCGGGGCAGAGAGTAGATCGCAGATCTGGAGCTCTTTGACGGAGAGAGAGAGAGAGAGAGAGAGAGGAGATAGATCGCAGATCTGGAGAGGAAGAGCTTGGTGTGGCTGCTAAAAAGGGGGAGAGCTCTTTGACGGAGAGAGAGAGGAGATAGATTGCAGATTTGGAATAAAAGAGCTTGGTGTGGCTGCTGAAAAAAAAGGGAGATATCTTGGGAAGAGAATTAGTTCCAAAGAATTAGTTCCAAAGAAAAATTAGTTCCAAAGGAAAAATATTAGATGACTGTTGCTGATTAAAAAAAAAAGAAACTCTTGGATGAGAACTTTAACCTTCGGGTTTATTAACATTCGGGTTCTTGAGAACTTTAACCTTCGGGTTTATTAACCTTCGGGTTCTTGAAAACTTTA
>BQKN01000729.1:811412-826143 GCA_022839385.1 Asparagus kiusianus | reverse complement strand
AACTTTAACCTTCGGGTTTATTAACCTTCGGGTTCTTGAAAACTTTAACCTTCGGGTTTAATAACCTTCGTGTTCTGAAAACTGACCTTGAGCTTGGTCGAGGAGTTGTAGAGTGAGATCTGAGAATCTAGGGGTTTGGATCGAGATCTACCCCTCAGATCTGATCAAGGAATGAAGAGGTGAAGAGAAGGGGATCAACTGTGAAGATGGGAACACCTGTGACTAGTCAGGAATTGAAGGAGATCCTGGAGGGGGTGGCCAGGGTATTTCAGACAAAACTAGAAGAGAATTCTAGTAGGTCGGCTGTGACCGCATCGGAGTCGGCGCAGGTAATGGAGAGGGTAAAGTTGCTGCCAAATGACATCAAGCTTAAGGGGATAAGAAACTATCTGAGTTGGTCTCGTAGGGCATTACTGAACCTTCGAATCAAAGGACTTGAAAAGTATGTGAAGGGGGAACGCACTGAGCCGGAGAATAAGGCGAGTGCTGAGTGGAACACATGGAGTAATACTAATTCTCTAGTGGTTTCTTGGTTGTTGACTTCTGTGTCTCCAACCATAGTTGGGATGGTGGAGTCTATCTCAAATGCAGCTGATGTCTGGAAGACATTGGAGGGGATGTACTCTGGAGCTGGGAGTGTGATGATGATGATGGAAGTGGAGGAGAAGATTGATGCTACCACACAAGGGGAGAAGATAGTCCACCAGTATGCAGCAGAGCTACGTCACTTATGGGCGGATTTGGATCACTATGATCCATTATCACTACAAAACCCAACAGATGTTCTTTTGGGGAGGCAGTATCTTGAGCGCAGGCGTGTGGCTCGTTTTCTTAAGGGCCTGAACCCAAAGTTTGAAGGAAGGAGGGCAGCAATGTGCCATCTGTCATCTCTCCCCTCCTTGGATGAGGCTATTGCATCAATGGAACAAGAAGAGATCAGACAGAAGGTGATGACAGGTGAGGCCTCACCCGTTGTCCGCTCAGCATTGGTGGTTCCAGATGCTCGTATCAGAGATGATAGAGAGTGCTATAATTGTGGAAAGAAAGGGCATCTCAGCTACAATTGCCCTCAACCCCGCAACACTGGTGGCAACCGAGGAGGCAGAGGACAAAGAGGTGGCCGTGCAGGTCGAGGAGGCAGGGGACGTGGAGGCCGAGGAGTTGCTCACCTAGGTGTGGCAGATGAATCCCAGACTACTGCTGGGATGACTGGAGCTGAAATAACGGAGCTAGAGGAACTACGTCTGTTCAAAGAAAGGGTTGAGAGTTCGAAGGTCAAGGGACAAGTCACCCAGGATCTGGATATCACTACATGCTTTGGTAACTTTATTGGTTATGCTCATGCGAACAAAGGTACACAGGTTCAGGCACTTGCATCCACTAAAACTCATGTTGATTGGATCATAGATTCAGGTGCATCTAGGCATGTCACAGGAGCATCTAGGCATGTCACAGGAGCATCTAGTGAATTTGCATTATATTATCCAAGTAAGCATATGCATCCTGAGACAGTTCAGACTGCTGATGGGACATCCCAACCCATCAGGGGTACTGGCTCGGTTCATTGCACTTTATCTGTTACCTTGTCATCTGTATTGCATGTTCCTTCGTTTCCAGTTAACTTACTCTCAGTTAGCTCTCTCATTGATCAATTAAATTGTACCGTGTTATTTGATCGAGATTTGTGTGTCTTCCAGGAGAAGGAAACGGGGAGGAGGATTGGGACTGGCATCAGGCGTGATGGTCTTTGGTACTTGGACAGAGAGACTGCAATGATTGCTACTGCTGTTAGCGGAGGGCCAGAGGCAGAAGCGATGCTTCAACATTGCCGATTAGGGCATTTATCTTTTGAGAGTTTGAATAGATTAGAACCTGAGTTAATGAAAATGAGAATGAGAATGACGTCGTGGTTGGGATGATTCCATGTCCTCTTGAGTCACCGAGCAGTAATGGTACACCGTCGGGTAGTGGTGGCGACTCAGGAGGTGACAGTCAAGGTCAGGGGGAGCTGAGAGTATACACGAGGAGACAGAAACAGCAGCATGAGCCGTCTCCTGTGCCTACGCCAGTGCCCACAAATGTTGATGTCCCAAGTCCATCCTCTCCAGTGACTTCTCCACCTGAGTCGATAGGTAACGAGTTCTTCCCTGATACTTCTAACACTCCCGTCTTACCCCGCAGAACCTCCAGAGTCAATGCTGGAAAACCTCCAGCTAAGTTTGGTAGTTGGGATACTGACATTGCGAATTACATTTCATATGCATCTATTCCACCTGCATATAAGTCATTCATTGCATCATTGCATTCAGTGCCTGTACCTAACAACTGGCAGGACGCTAAGCAAGACCCTAGGTGGTTGAGTGCCATGCAAGAGGAACTTCGAGCCTTGAAGAAGAATGATACATGGGAACTGGTACCTTTGCCAGCTGGGAAGCGTGCTGTTGAATGTAAGTGGGTGTATACGATTAAGCAAACTCCAGAGGGCAAGATCGACAGATACAAAGTCAGATTGGTTGCTAAAGGCTACAGTCAAACGTATGGCATTGACTATGACGAGACATTTGCTCCAGTAGTAAAGATGAGCACTGTTAGAATGTTGGTGTCATGTGCTGCCAACTTCAATTGGCCACTACATCAGCTAGATGTCAAGAATACATTTTTGCATGGAGATCTCCAGGAGGAGGTGTATATGGAGATTCCACCAGGCTTCGCTACCTCTCAAGTAGCTGGGAAGGTGTGCAAGTTGAAGAAATCTTTGTATGGGTTAAAACAGTCTCCGAGGGCATGGTTTGACAGATTCAGGTTGGCAGTCTGCGGTATGGGGTACAAGCAGTGCAATGGGGATCATATTGTGTTTTACAGGCACTCCAAAACTCGTATCACTATTCTGGCGGTCTATGTGGATGATATTGTAATCACTGGAGATGATGTTGAAGAAATCCTACAGTTGAAGAAGAAATTGGGAGAGCAATTTAAAGTTAAAGCTCTGGGGCAGTTGAAATATTTCCTCGGAATTGAAATTGCAAGGTCGCGAAAGGGTATAGTGCTTTCTCAGCGGAAGTATGCTCTGGATCTTCTCTCAGAGACAGGGATGTTGGGGTGCAGAGTTGCATCTACTCCTATTGAGCAGAATCATAAGATGTGTGTCGAGGGTGGTGACCCAGTGAGTAAAGAGCAATATCAAAGATTAGTTGGGCGACTTATATACTTATGTCATACGAGACCTGATATTACTCATGCCGTGAGTGTGGTGAGTAGATATATGCATGATCCCAGAGAACAGCATATGGAGGCAGTTCGCAGAATTCTTAGATATATTAAGGGAAGCCCAGGAAAGAGGTTGTGGTTCAGAAGTTCTGGACATCTGAGAATTGAAGGCTACTGTGATGCTGATTGGGCGGGTTGTATGGATGATCGTAGATCCACTACAGGCTATTGTGTATTTGTTGGAGGCAATCTCGTATCCTGGCGTAGCAAGAAACAAGATGTGGTGGCTAGGTCTACAGCTGAGGCAGAGTACAGGGCTATGGCAGTTGGTCTGTGCGAGTTAATGTGGGTCAAAAACGTATTATCTGAGCTGCGCTTGCTTAGAAGAGACTCCTTACAACTTTGGTGTGACAACAAATCGCCGATTAGTATTGCAAACAATCCAGTTCAGCATGATCGTACCAAACATGTGGAGATCGATCGGTTTTTTATCAAGGAGCAACTGAATAGAGGAGTTCTGACTTTGAGCTATGTGAAATCAGAAGAACAGTTAGCTGATTGTTTAACAAAAGGATTAGGTTCTAGAGAGTATGATATCCTTTGTAACAAGATGGGGATGATTGATATCTATCGCCCATCTTGAGGGGGAGTGTTGAGTTATTTAGATAATAATTAGTCAATATTGTAAGGACCTATCTGTAAGAGTGCACTTCTATAAAAGGGGTACCTCTCTATGAGAGCAACTAACCCTAATATTCTCCCAAAACTTCTACAAACCCAAACGGTTAATGCAATTAAAAAAAAATCCAAGTAGGGTTCGTCATTCTTGAATTTGAATCCTTGTTGAATAGATCAACAAGCTTTTCATGTTGATATCGAGATGTTATAGTCTTATCTATAATCAATTAGAGGATTAATATGTAAAACTCGTTACCAACTGGTGATGTTGTTTCTAATTCTTCAATAAACAATAACATAATAAAAATTTTGTCGTTGATAGAAGCTTTTTGCATCTCAACAATTTTTATTGACTTCCTGGACATTTCTCAACCATGCATTTGTTAGTCTCATATATACGGAAGATTCACATTGACTTAATAGCAATTTCATCTCTCTGTTTGAGTCCGTTTTCATGATCAATTTTCTCCAACATCTGATCTATTACGTGTTGTACTATAAATATTATAACAAAATTGTTGAATCATTTTTTAAGAGCCTTAGACACCTGAAAATATCGCTTGAGCCATTAAAAAAAGTCTTAGGCATGTAACAACTTAATATCAAATATCTATAAGAATTTTTTTCTAACAATATGTAGTAAGGTTAGACGCACTTTGACAGCAATAATACGTGAATCACACAAATCTAATCGCGAGCGCACCCACATATATATAGAGAGAGAAAAAAATTTATGTCAACTTAAGTGGACGTCCACTAAGTTTCTTAGTCATTAATGATCACTTGATTGAGCTACATTGTGGATGATCCGCTCCGTTGAACTTGATCTACATGTTCTAAAACCTTAACGTACCAAATTTGAGGTGAACCCGTCGTGATTTGATCCTTCAATCACTCGTATCAATTTTAACGGTTTCGAATGAATAGAACTTTTTACATGGCTCGACGTAGGGTCAAACCACGATGAGTTCACCTCAAATTTGGTGTGTTGAGGTTTTAGAATATGTAGATCAAGTTCAACGGAGCGGATCATCCACAATGTAGCTCAATCAAGTGATCATCAATGACTAAGAAACTTAGTGTACGTCCACTTAAATTTAATAGGGGATGAAGAAAAAAGAGGAGAACGTTGGGAATATATATATATATATATATATATTCCCAACGTTCTCCTCTTTTTTCTTCATCCCCTATTAAATCATACAGCTAAATATTTAACAAAACGATCTGGTTTACTAAATATTTAGCAAAATAGGACTATTTTGCAAATTTCTTCTAAAAGCGAACCCAGGAACCGAATCTAAACAGCAGAAACAAACGGTAATAATTAAAAAAAAGGAAAATTTGAAAAGGAAAAAAACCCACCAGTTTCCTAATTTATCCAAATTTGTCCCTGAAATCTCGGCATCAAATCTCATCAAGGTTATATCTTTTTTCGGCCGTTGAACTCTCCGTCTTCCGCTGATTCGATTGACCCACGAATTTGTAGACTTCGAGTTGGTTTAGAATGGTGGCGGGAGCTGAGATTATTCGTCAGAGCTAGACTGTGGCCGTCGACGCGGCTTGTTCGGCGGTGGTTCCATCGGTGGTGATGGAATCTGGAGCGGTTGCGGTGGAGCTGGTGAGGTTCTTGGATCTTGATTGTAATTTTCTTTACCTAGCGCTTGTTTAGTTTATGATGAGACTATGTTTTTTTTTTTTTTTTTTGAGGTAAGGGATTGGGTCTTGGAATTTTGTGGATAAAAACTTTTCTTTTATAATCGTTTTTGACTAAGAGGTTATTGATGCCGGGTATTATTAATAGAAAGAATGAAAAATAGTACAAGATGAATCTAACATATTTATGTGCATAGTGATCTTGTTAAGGTTGGGCCATTTCTTCTTGAGTCTTTTGCAGGATCCATCTTGTACGCCAACTTGTAAACCCAAACAAATTCCCTCGACTTTTTGATGATACCTCCCAAACATAGAAATGTCTCCTGCGAAAATACTAGTTGCATGCGCACGACAAGAGGCCCAAGGCATGTGGCAAAGTGTTAAATAGTCTCCGGTATCATTTCACAAGTAGTTTCAAGATTGCATAGGACATATGTTAATAATATTGAGGAACATGAACCTTGTCGGAATATCCCGCTCGCCAAACCATACAAGGGGCAATTCGAGTCTTTGAACCGCACCCCTGCCCTCCCCCCTAGACTCGTCACTATGCAGGATGTTCTGATGAAATTTGTGCTCAATATTGAGGCCGTTAAAGCTTTTTGGAGAGCAGACATGGCCCAAATTAACCAAGTAAACTCCTCTCCCATCCCATCTGGAAACTCTTTCCCACTAAATGCCCACCTTAAAAAGGTCAATTGCGTCAATCAATGTTACAGAAAGCTCTAGGCGGGCTACGCGCCTGACCCGGCGCCTAGAGCATAGGCGGGGCCTAGGCATTTTTTTAAATTACAATCAATATTGTCAAAAGTGCTAGGCATCGCTACGTGCCAAACTGCACCAAGTGCCTAGGCACTAGGTCTAGGAAGATTTATTTTTTTGTTTAAGTGGTGATAGAGAAAGTTTTGCTAAAGGTTGGAGGAGTTGGAGGAGGTGCTCATAGTTGGTGGAGGAGTCCAGAGGAGTTCGGAGGAGGTTAGAGGATGTGAAGGCAGTCACGACTAAGACCCAGCGGTGCAGCTCGCATCGGTCCTAGAGCCGCTAGGCGCTCTCAAGACGCAGAACCTAGGGGCCTACATCACCTAGGCCTAGGTGGAAGCTTTTTAAAACATTGGCATCGATTACACATTCTAGGAGCTAGTAGGAGTATAGAACATAAAGTGCAACAACATGGATGTGAAAAACGATTTGACTCAGGCTTAATGACATTTTTTGAATAACAGAAATAAAAAGAGCATGACTGGTTGAAGTTTCATTATTAGTTAATTTTTGTAGACCAAGAAACTAAAATTCTATAAACTAGGAATTGAGGATTGGAATAAAGAGGGAGTATCGAAGTTGACAAATGCATTTGGGGTACTAGATGGAATCATGAAACGTTTTTTTTTTTTGCCAACTTAATCTGCTTCATCTTTTCCGTTAAAAATATTAAACCTGCTATTTTTAGATCTATCTAGAGGAGAATGTTTTACACACTTAATCTCGACTTTTCTTGGTTCTTTCCTATTCAGAATCTGAGGGCTCCAGCTGCTATTCCTGAAACTCCTATTTCACCGGAAATTCTTGAATTCGTTCCCAGCCTCTGTTCTGGTAGCTTCAGTGACATCGGGATGAGGAGGGATATGGAAGATGAGCATATCTGTATTGATGATCTTTTTCTATTCGTCAAGTCTCAGTGTAGGTGTTGCATACCTTCTTCTTTTATGGGGTAAGTTCTTGCTGTTGTTAAAGAATTACAAAATTGCTAATTATCCAGTTGCTGCGTATTGCACTTTGCCGTTTCTGATATTTTTTTAATCTTTGCAGGTATTTGATGGCCATAGTTGTTCTGATGCAGCATCATACATCAGGAGGCATGCCCTCAGGTTTTTCTTTGAAGAATCCACACTCCCTCAAGCATCCAAATATGACCCTATATTCCTACGTGAGATCAAAAACTCTATTCGGTGATCATTTCTGCAAGTAGACCTTGCTCTGGCTGATGAATGCACAGTGAGCAGCTCCTGTGGGAGTACGGCACTTATTGCATTGGTGCTCGGAAGGTATTTCATTCCATAGCTATCTTCTTCCATCATTCTTATTGTCCTAGTGGTTTCCTATATGTAGCTGATTCTCAGTTTGATTGAAATATTATGTTAGTGAACCTTTTGCACTTTTTTCCGAACAATTGGTTTGATGGTCTTGATTTATTTCAGCATGTTTGTAAACCGAATGGGACTGAATTTATTCCAGGAAATAAAGGATATCTTGAGAGTTGTTGAATCTGGTCATGATTGTGATTTGATTTACGTGGTAGTGTTCTTAGCTTGATTATGCATCATTAAGGATGTCAAACTATGAGTATATGTGGTTCCTTTCTTTGTTTTTGAATCTTTGTTTTCATAATTTGAGAAAGTACATAAACACTTCAGATCCTGAATATTCCAGTATATACGATAGCATGTGCAAGCCCGTGTGCAAATCAAACTCCTATCACAATCCTAATAATACAATCCATTACCGTTTCTCTGATCTTGTTTCTTTCTTGACAATCAGGGTTCTCTTGGTAGCCAATGTTGGTGACTGCAGAGCGGTCCTCTGCCGCGGAGGTAAAGTCATCGACATGTCTCATGGCCACCGTGGCTCAGTCCATGCTGCAGAGCGTCTGAGGGTCGAGAAATCTGGCGGCTACATTGATGATTGGTACCTAAATGGAGTCCTCTCTGTAACTTGAGCTCTAGGTGATTGGGACATGAAGATCCCAACCTCAGCTACCGGTTTGCCCTCTCCACTCATCGCGGAGCCTGAGTTCAGGCAAGCTCTCATCACAGAGGACGACGAATTCTTGATCATTGGATGCGATGGTATTTGTGACGTTATGTCAGGCCAGCACGTGGTAAATGTGGTCCGGCGGGGTCTGCGACCCCAAAAAGGTGTGCGAGGGAGCTTGTCATGGAGGCATTGAGGTTGAAAACCGTCAATAGTCTTACTGTGATTGTGGTGTGCTTCTTGGCAGAGCAGAGGGAGGAGGAGGCCGAGGTTGAGGTGTTGTAGTTTGTCTGCTGAGGCTTTGTGTAGTCTGAGGAAATGGTTGGATAATGATGTTGGTAACTAGTGAGGAGTAGTGTATATTTGCTTTTTGTAATGGGTGCCTTCAGCCTTCTGTATGAGCTGGAGATCAGTCAACAGTTTTGTAGGGTTGCCTTTTCTGTTTGGGGCTTTACTCGTACTGCATGTATTATTTGTCGAGGATGATTGATGAGCGTGTGTTATTATGCAACGAGATCTTGGTTCCTTTTCACTTTCTACCCCTCGGCTGGAAGCTTATTATATATCATCAGATTTCCCACAAACGAATGTCATCTGAAGCTGCTGATCTCATCTCCAGGCTTCTTCAGTACTTACCTCAATCTTCGCTGCATTGTATTGAGTAAATATTTTCACATCCTTCCGCTTTCCTAATTTAGTAATATGCCTCCTTGGTTAATTTTTCTATGCAGCTAGAGGCTTCAACTTCAACCTCATGGTAAATTTCATCAACATCTAGTCATTAACCTACAAGCCTCCAAGAACAATATGAATATTTATTTCTGACCAAATTTGCTGGTTATGAGCAGAGTTAAAAGGGAGTTCCCATGGATGTTTCGATGAAGTTGATCTCAGAGCATACGAAAAAGAAAGGCTCTTCTAGTTCTATCATCAAAGATAAACTTTAGCGGAATACTCCCTGGGTATCGTGCCCGTGAAAAATGACTGGATCCTGGTGAGTTTATTATGCATGTATTATTTCAAGCAACTTCCTTTCCTCCTTGTTTTCTTCTGTTGTTGCTTTTGTATTACCATCCGGCGTCCTGCGGTATGTAAAGTGAACTTAAAAGAAGGTTCTTCCAGGCTCTTTCTGAACCTTATTGTTCTTAATGTTAACTTGTGACTTCATCCATCAATGGATCTTTAAGGATGATAGGTGTAGATTTTTCTTGGGATTTATAGTGTTTGTAAAGAGGAATAGGAAATTTGGAATGGGGTTAACATATTAATCGACGGTATATTACTCCAGCACTTGGAGGGATGTTGTGCACAATGCCATGCCTATTAAATTACAAAGATTCTCATCATTTTAAAGGAACAATGCAAAAGAAGTGGTCATCTTTCATTAAACAAGTAGTGATCATCGTGGTTACTTTTAGAAGTCGTGGGAAGTAAAGGGTTCATAGAACTTTCAAAGACTGAAATAAATGAGCACATATGATTAGTGGAATTAAATTACACAATAAAGTAAGTAGATTTCACCATCATTCTTAGTACACGCTCTTTACAAAGTAAAGTTTCACTGAAGATTTAGAAGTTCCAAGTTTTATGTTATTTCTGTGCATGTGCATGTGCATGTCCATGTCCATGTGTATGTGCATATGTTGGAAGAATTAGTGGAGCTTATGATGCTGCATCATGGAAACATAACTTCACCAAAATAAAATTACTGAAGCCGCAGATTCGTAAAGTCATTAACATTTCATCCTCAAGGGTGTTTAACCAGGTCTAAGTTAGGTTGGCTGCAGAGATTAAATGATTCAATCCAGCTTAGCGATGTGTTACGCAATTATTTTCTTCGAGTAACTTCACATAATTTGGACTAACATTTCTTAATCAGGCTTATTAAAAAGTCTTGATTCTTTGTATTATAATTAATGTGGAGACTGCAGAATTTTTATGTTAGACAAATCACTGATATGAATATATCCGAGGATTAGGAATTTTGATGTTCGGACAAATCGGTGATATGAATATATCTGAGGATAAAAACCTTTAGTTCTAATACGTAGCTCAAGAATGTGGATGGATGGATCTCATCAATCTTATATTAATTGATAATTAAAATGCATTTTTACTAATTACAGTGCTCCCAATCCCTACCACAAAGGCATATCGCACCACAAATAACATGCAACCAATACTGCATCCAATTGGTGAACCCAAACCCTAACGCAAGCTCCACGATAGCAACCACTGGAACAAAAACCATACGTGCAGCCATCTGGGCCTGGTGCTTTATCTAATAATATTCTATACTCAAACTTTCAACATCCTATGTTATTGTAGCTCTCTCTAATCGACTGCGGTATCCCATCCTGCAGGCAAGATATCGGCGGTATGGTTAGGGTTTCTTGTACCCCGTAGGCGTTCCAGCAGAAGGGATCATCGACGAGCTCCCCCTCATGGGGTAACAGTTCCACCTCCGACATTGTAATATTTGTACAAGGCACACTATCACTGCAAGCAAAGTGTATCGGTGGGCTTCTCACGTCATAAGTCCCCTTTATATTCGAATATGATACATCTGATACGTGCACAGCGGATGTCTGGTTCATGCAATCTTTTGTCATGCAGTAGTACTGATCGATGATGATGCAGTTCCTGACATTTTCGAGGTACACAGTGTTGAAACTTATGCCGAAGACTGATCCCATACCCCCTTGCCATGTTTTGATTCTTAGACCATTGTCAGAATTCCTGATCACCGCATTTCGGACGTTGATGTTCGAGACACAGGCTTGGGATCCGTGCACGCCCAAACTCCCGATGCTGCGAGGACCAAACTTTCGGATTATGATCAGGATTTTCTTTTGCTGGTGATCGATGAAGTGTTTTGAGGCAGTAGTAATCGTACCTGATGCCATGACTATGTTCGCAAGTTACATTTTGAATGTCCACATCAGAGCAACCAGGCCCGATCGAGATGCAATCGTCGCCTGTAAAGTTTCAGATTTAAGTTCAGACGTGCAATCTGTGACTAACATGGAGTACTGGCTTTGAACTGTCACAGGTTTTGATAGGCCAGGCCAGTTTTTTGTTTTCACTGTGTAGATGGTTCCAGTTACAAGACAACTAATCTGATCGGTGGGTCACTTGCTCCCCACCCCCAATTTTCATCAAATCATGATAACACTTTTGGGTCCGTGAGGAATTTATTACATCTTTGTACAGTCGGTATCTCTGTTTAATTTAATTCATGGTTGGCTTACTGTGTCCTTTTAAGGGACCACAAAGTTTTCCTCTATTAAGTTAAGCATCTATAAATAACTTTTTAGCATGTGTCCTATTCACTTTGGTGCAGAAATCTTGTGACCCGCATTATTTGATTACGCTCATCAGAGAGCCTAGGCCTTATTCTTGTGACAAGGAAACGAACAAGACAGGATTCAGATAATGGGGGATTTGTTGATTAGAGTGATTACCATTGCTTATCATGGAGTTGTAGATGGCAACAGACTTGGTGTTCTCTATGTGGATTCCGTCGGTGTTGGGGCTGAGAGCAGGGGAGTTTATCGATATGTCTTCGATGTGAACCCCATCGCAGCCATCGAACTTGACATGGAACTGAGGGCTGTTCTCTATTGAAAGTTCCTTCATCGTGAGGTTTGAGCTCATGAAGAACCTAATCATCTGAAGATGGATTGAAGAAAATGAACAGTCAGAACAGAGAGTCCAAAACACTACGGCCCCGTTTGGCAAAGGGTTAATGAAGAGGGGTTAAAGAGAAGGATTAATGGACTTATCTCATTTGATAATCCGAATGACTAAATTATTAACCCGTTAAATAAGTTTTATTTTAGCCTTATGATCAGTTTTAGTGTTTGGGAATAACAATGATTTTGACTATTTTCTTTATAATTAGAAGCTCTTATTCCATCTAAATAGGAGTATTAGTAAACCCCTTATTTTGAAGGGTTAACTCATTTTAACCCTTCTAGAGGGGTTAACTTAACCCTTCTATATTTTTTATGTTTGGGAAATTATGGAGGGTTAACTCATTTTAACCCTTATATAGATTTGTTGTGTTTGACAGGTTAAGAAGGGGTTAAGTGTCCTTAACCCCTCACTTAACCTTTTGCCAAACGGTACCTACGGCAGCTCTGTTCCTCAAAATCAGAGTACTCTGTTTCCAACAAAAACAGAGCATTTGTGTGGTTAGAAACTAACCGCAGGGCTGTTGCATGGCCCGGGCAATGTAGTTCCATTTGGGCCCTGAAATGTCATTCATTATACATAATCAGTTTGGGTGATCAATAGTCAAAATTTTAAAAAAAAATTATCGATTAAAATCGACATATTATGACTTACTCTGTGAGGTTTACACGGGAGATCCCACCATTTTTCACCATTGCCTTCAATCGTCCCTCCCCCTCTTAATGTCATGCCGTCGACCCTGTAGAACACGAGCCACTGGTTCTTGCTATCAGACATTGGCCAACAATCAGGACCATCCGGAGGCATCAAAACTCCATCAATCTGCACAAAAGTTCCAGCATTTCAACAACCCCAAAAGCAGAGCACATCAAAAACCACAAGGGCTCGAAATAGTTTACTTGAAAGACGAAACCAGGCTGGCAAGGGCCGTTGAAGATCGTCGAAGTGATGGTAAAAACCCCATCAGAAGGAACCAACAGAACACTATTCTCTTGGGAGCATGAAGCCTTCCAAGCATCACGGAAGGCTTTAGTGTCGTCGGTATCTCCATCTCCGATCGCACCGTAGGATCTCACGTTGAAGATGCAAGGATCGGAGGGAGCGTTATCGGCATCCCCGCCACCTGCTGACGGAGGCTCAGCAGGGGATGGGAGAGGAGGTTGATATATATGCCTCCCGCTGTCCTTGTGGGAGTTCTTCGGTTTGTGAAAATGGTTCCTCGCGTTGGAGCACCGAAGACCCGATAAGAGCAATGTCGTTGCTGTCAAAACGGATAAAAACCCGTGAAGAATTTTCATCTTATTGTTCAAGAATTATGAGCAGAATCAAGCTAAGATAGCAATTGAGAGTGATTGAGAGAGAAGCGGATTGGAATTAAGTGCACGGGTAGAAAAGGAGAAGTTTTTAGTTGGACGCAGAGTACTCTGCTTCGCTAGGGGTGGGGAGGGGGGTGAAAGCAATGGAAGGCTTTGGAGGGTTATTTATGCTTTTTGGAAGCCACCGATGAGGAGGTTGACACGTGTCAGCTCCTCGGTGATTGAGATATCATTGTCTTCTTGGTGTTCTTTCCCTCTTATCATGAATCTTTAAAACATAAATAAAATCCATGATATTCTAATTTTTCCTTTATGGTCCCCTGTTCTCAGTTTATCCTTGCACTGTTATCATCCCTGCAACGCTAAAGAATCGTTTGGTGCAGTTTCCATCTTATCTCGATGCCCCCTGCATTATAACACTGTATGAGTCGATGTTTCAGCCTTTAAAAACGCACGTTCGACCCGCGAAGGTATGTTCGGAGCATGACCTATAACCCTCAATCTTCACCATAACTTCTTGAGTCGTTGTGCGGGGGAAGAGCCATTCGACACGTTGAATTATGATATAAAATAATAGAATAATTTTTGCATAGCAGACATCCAAAAATTTTCATTAGACAGGCAATCCAAGCAAGGAGCCTATGTTCTCTTGACTCTCATAGTGTCTTTCTTTAATAAGAATTGGGATGAGGGACCGGGACTTATTATTATCGGTTTTTCTATAGAGTGCCCACGGGCACTCTATAAGAGAGGAGAGAGATTAAGAGAAATGAATAGCTCATGGGCCCCCCTGATTTGCATTAATTTCTGTGTATAATTCATTTCTCGCTATCTCTCTCCTCTCTTATAGAGTGCCCATGGGCACTCTATAGAAAAACCGTATTATTTTTATTAGTAGATGAATGAATGAAGGGCATCAAACGTTCACATGATGCTTCTAAGATTTTGAGCAGAAGCTTCTAGGGCTTCACAACATTGTTACCAGATTAACCATTTTTGTTTCTGTCCTCCTCCTCTGTTTTGGACCCCACTCAGCTTATGAATGCTGAGGATCAACTAATTCTAATGGCAATAAATTTGAGATGGGGTGATTGTTATATATCACCTTTTGTAATTTAAGTCATGTATACTGTATCTAGCATCAAATAACTGAACCAATGCTCCCTGCTCTCAGCTCTCTCTCTCTCTCTCTCTCTCTCTCTCTCTCTCTCTCTCTCTCTCTTTGAATTAGCTAAAGACATCTGCAATTCTCTCTATTTGAATTAGCCAAAGTCATGTGTACTACTTACCATTTGTTTTTTTCAAAAAATAAATAAACAGAAAAAATGTGGAGAACAGAAGGGATCAAGCGTTACACAGAGAAAGAGACCAGACCCACCTTTGTTTTGTTGGGAAACTTGTTCATGAAAAGGCAATTTTGCCTTTGAGAA
>BQKN01000729.1:748541-786412 GCA_022839385.1 Asparagus kiusianus | reverse complement strand
AGTGTTTTTGAGGGGAGATTAAGAAAGGTTTAAGGAGAGAGAGGGGGGGTTTTATTTGAGAGTGAGACCCTCTTAACGCAGCAGCGTTCTCCTAAAATTACAGCAGTGATTTTTCTTGTTTTAATCCCCAGCCTTCAACAGTGGTTGAGGGGGATTTAAGGAAAGAGAGAGAAAAGAGAAGAGGGGTTTTATCTGTGGGTATTAACACTGTAGCTACAGTGTTTGTTTGAGGAATCCCAGTTTAGGGATTTGCTCTTGATTGTAATTTCTTGTTAGATTAAATAAGAAATTGACTGTGTGGCTCCCGAGGACGTAGGCAGTTGCCGAACCTCGTTAAACTTGGTGTACTGTTCTCTATTCTGCGTTTCCGTTGTATTAGGGATTTAGGCGTTAAATTCCCAACACGAAGCACCTGCAGGGTCAAAATTTTAGCCTGAAACGTGTAAGTTTTGGAATTTTTATGCACAAGATTGAATCTTTAGATTATATTTGATTCAAACCTGTGTCTCGTTTCTCAAGTCGAATGTGAAACTGAGTGAAGAGCAGACAAAAGGAAAGAGACAGAAATCTAAGCAGAAAGTACAAAATGGATCATCAAGCAACAAATATTTTGTCATCCAAACACAATCCCACCTTTAGTCATCTCATGTTCTCGGATTTCTTGAGCATTTGCTCTGCAGTTCTTCAAGTTCTTCGCCTTTCCAGCCTAAGAATTATTCTCTCTGTATAGAATAATTCTGCTGAATTATTCTCTCTGTGTAGAATAATTCTGCTGACTGAACAAAAAGATAAGAATAGTTCACTTGTATAATTTTTATTACCCACTAGGTATTTTTTTGGACGCATATTTGAGAGAGGATTTTGCACGACATTATCCACTTAATTATTGAGATAGTGTGCATTATATTCAGGGAACATTGCTATACATTGGAAATACTAAGATAACAGGATTCACTAGAGCTGCAAGTTTATATTCAAACCTGACTTTTTTTTTTGAATGTTTAAACTTGTCCCCGATTGATGTAAAGAAACTACACATTGCAAACCATCTGTCCCGACCCCAATTCCCGAACCTAAAAGAAATATTGAAGCCGGACTAAACCTGTGAAAAATCCTTCAAAAATATACATTCATCAAAAGACTATCAAAATAATCTCTCATTGAAATAAAACCAACAATAAATATTCTCTATAATCCCAAAAGTCAACATTAATCCAATTAACTTGATATAAACAAATATTCCTCAACTTGAAATAAAACTCGACCTAAAGGAAAGAATCTCATTATTCCAAAACTCTCAATTTATCAACTAAATATCAAAGACTTTATTTAACCTTCACCTAGAAGACAACAACAATCTCGAATTTTATTCATTGCTCCGTTCTAAGAATTTAAAAAAAAATCATCAATTCCACCTAATCTCGAGTCTCTGAAAAGAATAAAAACAACACAATGAGTTCACAACTCAATAAGTAGATAAATTCATACATCGAACCCTGGTTTTACAAAAATTTAAATATTTCGATAAATGATAAGCAAAATATAAGAATGATAAAGAATCATCAATGAACTCTAGTACTTGATGCAAATATTTAAGAAAAACTTAAAAAATCATGAAATGGAAATAAACAGACCACGTCTCAATGCGGTCAACACTTTATACTCCGGTTGACTTGATAAACCCCACAATTATTAAGCTCATAGTTCCGGGACGATGAGACCCAAATTTGGGCTCTTAGCGCTAAAATAAAACCTCATAGAGGCACATTGAGCCCTGTTTTAATAGTTTACTTATATCTAACATATATCGGTATATTGACCTGAGATGCATATACTTTAAGAAAATTAAACAAAGTTTGTAAAACTAAATACGTTATACAAAAATGCCAAAGGCCAACCAATAGTGAAATCAATCAACCAAAAATGCATCCCAACCTACTATTATATGAAAAGACATAACAATTGACAAAGAAAATAAGCATAGGCTTATACCAAATAACCACGTGCATTAATCCAATCAACAATTAGTTTGCAAGCAACCATACAAAAGTGTATAATCCATCAGAACAAACTTACATATAGTCAATGTAATTTTATATAAAAAATTACGCAATGAATAATGTACAAATTCACCACTTACATAAACTTGAGGACTATCAGAATACCAGTCACGACGCATCCTCAAAGTCACTTGAAACCCCTAAAGAATTCATATAAAATCGTCATCAACACAAACATCCTATTAAACATTAACACATATTAAGCCATTCATCTATTTAACTAATTATTATTAGATACGCTAATTATACCAAACACTCAAGTTATATCTATAAAAAAAATATAACTAGCTTATTATCTTGGCTATATGATAAGCTGCTTTGATTTCACCTGTGGGACTGATAAACACGTAAAATATGCATTATCTTAATGTGTTTTAAGTATGATTTACGGATGTTTAATGCATATTTCGTATTTAGATTGAGGATATTGATGTGGTTTATGTTCTTATATGTAGGTATTGGCTCAATATTTGAAAGATTCGATGATCGTTGGAAGGTAAGCAAGAGTTTGAAGCCACAACCAGATTTAGATTGCATGGTTCGAGAAGAAAATGGATGCACGAATATGAAGACTGTCTAAACGAGCACAAATAAGCAATACATGTTTTGTCACACCCTGGTGTGGTGTGCACCTGACAACATTTAGAAGACAGATTCTGCTACACCCGGGTGTGGCATGCACCATATCTGTGTTTTGGTCCTTATTTTTTTTTAGATTTTTTGGAGACCTATATATTGGTATTTTAGCTTAGGGTTTGGGGATCTTTTTACTTTCTCTTAGCCGTCAATTAGTATCTAATTTAGAGTTCAAGTATTGGAGGAAGACGAGGGATTTCTTGTACAAGATTGGATTGTAAGTTTTTATTTTGAAGATTTTCAATTGAAAGACGGGTTAATTCTTTCCTCTCTTTAATTAATTTCTTCTTATGATTGATTTGCATATTTATTTGATGTATTCTCTTATCCCAATCACGTGTGAGTAAGTTCCTTGTCTAGGATCGGGAAGAGAACCCAACTTTTTGGTAATTGATGATGAATTAATGTAGGTTCTTGGTGAAAGTTTAAATCTTTAAACTTAATTTCTTGGAATTACTTTTGTTGATTCGCTTGATCATCGGATTAAAAATCACAGGTAATTAATTGAAGGACCGAAAGGTGAAAATTAATATTGGACCTCTAGAAATTAAGCAGGGAACTCGAACCACGAAAGTGTCTGGTGTAGAATCTTACCTAAAAAATTGATGAAGTTCAGTAAACTTGGACAGTGTCTCAAGAATCTTTTAGCAGGTTAACAGGATAAAACATATTTGTGACGTGTGTGGGCTTGTTGATATGATGGGCTGTGGGCTTCGTTGTAATAACTAGCGGGCTTTTGGATTTAGCCAGTTTCGGAAGTATTTCAAATAATTTAATACAGGTTGCGGATGATCTTAGAGGCCCAGCCCGACGCGTTCCGTGCTCCTGCTCTCTTTCTGTTCCAAGCTCTACAGCTATCATCTCTCTCCTCCTCCTCCTCTGCCGCCGCCGCCGCCGCCGCCGCCGCCCGTTCAGGTAACCCAAACCCTCTCTATAGAGATCTCTTAAGCCCTAGAAAGTGTTGCATATACCCAATAGCTAGGGTTTCAAGTTTTTGTATCATTCATTTTACTATCTCGTTTCTTGTGTGCAATTTGGGGGAACGATTTCTCATTATCCGATCAGATACTGAGATTTAAGCTCATGATTCTTTAAAAGAGATAATTTTGAATCAGTAGAAGGCATAAAGGCTCGGCATTCGCCCAAAAGATTTCTTTCTTTTCGGATAAAATTTGGTAATTGCAGAAATTTTGACTGTGACAATGTCTGTAACTGAGAACTTCTTGCGTTTTCCTTTTTTTAAAGACTTTACTGACTAATTTTTAAGCTTTAGAAAAGATAAAGACCAACCTTCTCTAAAAGATTCAATTTTTTTAGATAGAGAGTACATATACCAGGAAGTTGTGACTGTAGTGACGTGCATAACTGAGGATTTCTTCACATTTTTCTATTTTTTTTAACTTCGAGAAGCTAATATCATTCTCTTTGAGGTGGTGGTATTGGAACCCAACCTAGCTTTTAAAATTTTCTACCAATGCGTGAATACTTAATTTCTTCTTGAATCGTATATGCAGTGTAGAAAACATTGTTTAATTGTATAGTCTGCTGCCTAGAAAATCGATATAAAGGCAGCAGACTGGATAATATTAGGGTCCTTTCTACAATAATTAACTCCTGAAATTAGGTTTTCCTTCAGACACTTTGTGATTATGGGTTGAGGATCAAAAGATCTGATGTGATTTTGAATACAAAAAATACTTTAAAAAACATTAACATCCACAGGTTTAATAATTATACTATCTTGTATCCAGCTCTTTGCAGGCTTGATCACAATAAATCTATAAGTTATGATATTTTAGCAGTTGATGAGGCCATCATAGTATTATAACAAAACCTTAGGACCTCCTAGTCTTTACATAATGTGCTTTTATAGGAAATCATCATAAGCTTTTCAGTTTTTGTAGAACCACTATGATAATATACACTGTTACCAAAGTGCCACAAAGTCATAATTTCCATCCATATTCTGTTAGATAAGAATGTAAATTAATGACATAGGAGCCCACTGTGATTAACTTTTGGAGGGGATGAGTGCGGGATGTTTGGAGGAATTAAAAATTTTCAGGGAGTTGACTAATTTTTGGAGGGAAGTAAGTTGTTTTGTTTAATAATAAAATATCATAAAAGATAGCTGGGTCCCCTTGTGAGGGTATTTTAGGGATTTAACATATTATTTAATGGAATATGGATGAACATTATGTCTTGGTGGTTAATGGTGCATATTATCATGGTTGCTTTATGGAAACTGAAAATTTCATGGTGGTTCCCAAAAGACCCCTATATTTTATGGTCTCGTATAAAAAGCCTTACATAATTTCATATGGTTATTGGGATACTATAATGTACTGTATTGAAATGTTACAAGAAGCCTTATATGTGCATGAGAAAGGTATTACTTCGTATATAATGCCAAATTATATTTCTGTTCAAGCTGATAAGACATAATTTATTTGTCAGATAAGAATGTCTAAGACAACTATCATGGTCTCTAAAGATTAAGCCAATCAGTACAGTAACAGTTCAGCCTGGAACTCTGGAAGGCACTTTCAACTTATCCTGGTGTCCAAAAAAATTGAATTATGTTTATGTATGTTTTCTAATTCTTTATTTCCCTTTTGCATGTACAAATTTAGACTATTAGTCTATTAGAGGACATGGTGACCAAACTGTGATACTCGATGTAGTTTAGAATATGGTTTGAAGTTTGTGTGAAACTGATACTTCTTAACATGGCAGCTTTGTAATGATTTGTCAAAAACAATATGTGGTCATCATGTAGAAAATCATTAAAACAGAGTTTAAAAGGAATCTGATCATAATTATTAGGCATTACAGAGAAGATGGGAAGCTTGTGCATGGACCTTGTTTCTTTTTTCCTTGATGTGACTGGCCAACATCTTTTTCTCTGTAAGATTTTGAGAGTCTACCAGGAGTTGAGTTGATGTGATACATTTAACAAGGTGATGCTATCTTCTTTTAGTAAAAGTGGATAGGTCTTGATCTTACTTGAATTTGGCTGAGCAAAGACTAATGTAAGTTGTTTACTGTGTTTGATATGCGTTTTGCTTATCCAAATTTGAACTTTCTTGATATGAAAGAACTACCCTGCTTTAAGGGAAGGGCCGAGGGATTGGAGAAAAGATGGGGGAGAATTAATTACAATTATTTATGACCTTATTCACTATATACCATTCATTTTCAAAAACGAAAAATTGAATTTTAGAACTCTAGAACTCTAGACTCAAACAGGGAGAGACAATGCTTGCTGAAACCAACAAAAAGAAAGCCATAGTGAATGAGTTATGCTAAATGTGAAGTAGACCTTGCAATTAAGGAGTGTCTGTTATTCATGCTGTGAATTATAAAATATTTTCTATGAACTGACTGAAACTTAGTCCCGCTTTAGTTTTCTATTGGATCCAAATGGAGCTATGTTATGGCTTTATTAAGTGTCAAATCTTAGTCCCTTATTTGCTAACTTGTGGACTCTTGATTTCCCAGCAATATAGCAGCAACAAAAGGTCAAAATAGATGCCTTCACTACAAACTTCGTTACCGCCTGAGCTTGCAGACAATGTGATAAGAGTAAAGACATTATTTCAGTCATTGATGCTTTGATCTGACTTTCATAATATATTATTTATGGCATACTTTATAGCTGGTACTTATTCATGTTTTTTCTCTATTGTAGTTGTACCGCGAGTGCCTGCGAAGAGCCAAATATATAGGCCAAAAGGTATTCTTTATGCTTTGGCTAATTGCTTGAACTTTCAGGATTTTATTCTGACCCTTACCTCCATAGAATGCACATATCTAGGAGTATGCATTTTATATCTAAGGCATTAGCCCAAGATATCTGAATAAAAATGCAAACAATCATGTAAGTTGTTCAATACCATTTATAACTATTAAAGGACACATGATCAAACTGTTCAAAATCATTTAAATATATTTGGTTGTTCACTAGCATCTATATGGACTATAGTCCATGATTTTGGTTGTTTTTTGACCAAACCACAAATTGGCATCGGCCGTCTAACATAGAGCATTTTATGCATACTTTGAAATTTGTGAATTTCTATGGATTATAAACCATGATTTTGTTATTTGGCCAAATAAAAAATTATCGTCTTGTATAGATTATTTATCATTCTTTGAAATTCTTGAATTTCTGTGGGCTATATAACCAATCATTTTGGCCATATTGCACGAAATCACAAGTTGCTTTTTAGCCTAGAATATTATTTGTATACTCCGGAATTCCTGAAATTTTGAGAACTACAGAACTCATGATTATGGCTGTTTTCCACTAGATCACAAATTGTCGCATTGCATAGAATATTCTATACATACTCCAAAATTTCCAAATTTTCTTGGACTCAAAAATTAGTCCCATGATTTTGGTTGTTTTCGACCAAATCACATGTTGTCGTCTATAGAACATTTTATATGTACTCAAAAATTTCTAAATTTCTGTGAACTATGACCTATGATTTTGACCGTTTTGACCAAATCACTCGTCGTCCATAGAAAATTTTATGCCTATTCCTGAATTTTCAAATTTTGACCAACTCACGAACTGTGGTCTCACATAGAATATTTTTTGCGTACTCTGAAATTTTTGAATCTCTATGGATTGTAACCCACTATTTTTTAGAAGATAGTCTAAAGATCCCCTAAGTTCACACCTTTCTTCTGAGAAGCCCCAAACTTTCTTTTTTAACAACGAAACCTTTAAGTATTACACCTCTTCTAGAAGCGTCCAACCTTTAGGTCTAGCTTGCTTCTGATGAAGCTTGACATATGATCATCATAAAGACTATACCAGAGAAATACCAAATTAAGGAAGTTGAGTTCCAAGGATTCCACCACATCGCCTCTTCAGCCTTCCAACTGTTTTTTTATGACAAAGCTTGTAAGTTTTACTCCTCTTTTCCGAGAAGCCCCAAACCTTCTTGTTAATCTAGGGGTTTTGTTGTAAAAAAAGGATAATTTTTAGCTACGTTGTCGGAAAATGAAAGTTCGGAGCTTCTTAGAAGAAAGAAGGAAGTCTTAGGGGCTTCATGTCAAAAAAAGGTCGAGAGCTTCTTAGATTAAGGGATAAAACTTAGGGATTATTAAACTATCATCATTGTTTTGGTCGTTTTGACCAAATCGCAAGTTGACGTCCCACATAAAATATTTTATATGTACTCCTAAAATCTTGAATATTTAGATGCTGATTTCAACTAATCACAAACGGCCGTCTGACATAGAATATATTATGCATACTCTAAAGTTCCTGAATATATGTGGACTATAACTCATGAATGTGAATGTTTTTGAAAAAATTAGAAATTGCTAATCCACATGGAACACTTTATGCGTAATCTAATGTTTTCAAGTTTATGTGAACTATAACCCATGATTTTTTTTTTCATTTCAATCAAATCATAAGTTGTCGTCCTGTGTAAAATATTTTTTGCATACTCAAGAATTCTCGAATTTTTTTGAACTAACCCATGATTTTGGCCTTTTTTGTGAAAATCACAAATTTTCATCCCACATAGAATATTTTATGCATACTCTAAAATTCCCAGAATTTTGTTGGCTGTAGCCCATAATTTCACTTTTTCAACGGAATCACAAATTCTCTTCCTGCATAAAATATTTTATACGTACTCTAAAGTTTCGTAATCTCTATGCGGTATAACATATGGTTTTGGTCATTTGCCATCCTGAATAGAATATATTATGTGTACTAAAAAATCCTTTCATTTTCGTGGACTATAACTCATAATTGTTGTCCTTTACCATCAAATTATCAAATTACATATAATAGTCCATTAGAAAATATTTTATGCATATTCCGGAGTTTCACAATTTCAGACTATAATGGTATAACCCATGATCTTGACCGGTTTTGATACCAAATTACACGTTGTCATCCATAGAATATTTTATGCGTACTAAAAATTCCCGAATTTCTGTGGACTATAATCCCCTATCTTAGCCATTTTCGACCGAATTACAAGTTGTCATCTTGCATAGAATATTTTCGACCGAATTACAAGTTGTCATCCTGAATTTCTGTGGACTATAACCTATGATGTTGGTCGTATTTGAATTATCATCCCGCAAAGAATATTTTATCCTTACTCGCAGATTACCTAATTTCTATGGGTTATAATACGTGATTTAGCTTATTTCTACCAAATCACAAGTTGCCGTCTTGCATAAAATATTTTATGCCTAATTCAAAATTTCTGTATTTGTATGAACTATTACCCATGATTTGGCCTTTTTCGACTAATCACAAATTGTCATCTTGCATAGAATATTTTATGCATTTCAAAATTCTTGAAATTCGTTGGACTATAACTAATGATATTTGCCATCTTTGACGAAATCAAAAGTTGCCTTTCCGCATAAAATATTTTTTGAGTACTTCAAAATTCTTAAATTGGACATAAATTATGATTGTGGATGTTATCCACCAAATCACAAATTGCCCTCTAGCATAAAATATTTTTAGTGCTTTCCTAAATTTTCAAATTTTTGTAAACTATATCCATTAAGTTTTGTCGTTTTCAACCAAATCACAAGTTGTCAAGTTGTCGTCCATAGAATATGTTATGCTTATCCGAATTTCTATGGGCTATATAACCTATGACTTTGGCCGTTTTCGACCTAGTCATAAGTTTTTATCCATAAAATACTTTATGGACTCCCATAATTTTAAATTTCTATGGATTATAGCCCATGATTTTTGCTATTTTCGAGCAAATCACAAATTGTCGTCCATAGAGAATAGTTCTCTGATTTTTTTGAGTCTTTGTAAACTATAATCCATGATTTTGGCCGTTATTGTCAAAGTTACTAGTTGATGTCGTTTCCAACCAAATTACAAGTGGTCGTCCCACATATAATATTTTTTACATGCTTAGAAATTCTCAAATTTCCATGGACTAACCAATGATTTTTGTTGTTTTCAATAGAATCACAAATTAGGTTCCTGCATAGAATATTTTATGTGTGCTTCCATATTCTTGAGTTTTTATGATTGTGGCCTATGGTTTTGGTTGTTTTCGGTAAAATTACAAATGAACATCCTGCATAGAATTTATTATGCATATTCTAATGTTTCGAAACTTCTGTGGACTATAACAATGATGATTGTTGTTTTCGGTTAAATCACTAGTTGTCTTCCTACATAAAATGTTTTACATGTACTCTTTAATTTCCAATTTTTTGGACTATAGCCCATGATTGATGTCGTTTTCGACTAAATCACAAGTTACCATCTCACATAAATTATTTTATGCATACTCAAAAAAGTCTAGAATTTCTTTGAACTATAGAGAATATTTAATACGTGCTCCAAAAATCCTGAAGTTTGTGGGATGTAACCAATGATTGTGTCCTTTTTTTTAATACCAAATCACTAGTTATTATCTAGCATAAAATATACTATGAGAATTTTCGAATTTATGTTGACTATAACCTATGATTTTGGTTTTTTTAACTAAATCAGAAGTTGTTTGCATAGAATATTTCTTGCGTACTCAGAAATTTCCGAATTTCTGTAGACTGTAACTGATGATTTTGGTTGTTTTGACCCTAGTCGGAAATGACGCCCACTTAATATATATTATGTGTACGTGAAAATTTCGGAAGTTCTGTGGACTATCACTTAAGATTATGGCCGTTTTCAAGCAAATCAAAAATTACCGTCACACAGAGAATTTTTATGCATACTTAACATTTCCAGTTTTTTATGGAGTATCACTCGTGATTATTGCTATTTTTGACCAAATCACAAGTCGCTGTCTCGCATAGAATATTTTTTGTAGTTAAAAAATTTCGAATTTCTTTGAACTATAACTCATGGTTTATGACATTTTTGACAAGATAACAAGTTCTCGTTCATGTAGAATATTTTATATGTACTAAAAAATTCCTGAATTTTTGTTGACTGTGACTCATGATTTTTGTTCGTTTCGACCAAATCACAACTTGTCATTCCACATGGAATACTTATGTGTACTCTAAAATTCTTAAAAATTTCTAGACGATGATAACCAACTATTGTGGTAATTTTCATTCGAATCAAAAGTTATCACCCTATATTGACGCTTAATCCAAAAATTTCCGAATTTCTGTGGACTATGACCTATGATTTTGGCCATTTTCAACCAGATCACAAGTTTTCATCCTACATAATTTTTTTATTTCCATTCTCCTAAATTTCCAAATTTTTTGGGGCTATAACCTATTATTAAGCTGTTTTCAATGAAACCACAAGGTCCTTGATACAAACTAGTATATTCTTGTTGACTGTACCCTACGATTTTGGTCGTTTTTAACCAAAGAACAAATGCCATCTCGCATATAACTTATTATTTGTACTCCAATATTTCGTAGTTTATGTGGATATAACAACGATTGTACTCCAATATTTTATGAATACTCTAAATTTTCTAATTTTATTGGACCTGTTACCTATGATTATTCTCGTTTTCGATCTAATCACAACTTGCATTCCACATAGCATATTTTGTGCATACTCAAAAATGCTCAAATTTCTTTCAACTAATGATTTTGGCTGTTTCGACCAAATCAGAAGTTTTTATCCCTCATAGAGTATTTTATGCGTACTCTAATATTCCCGAATTTTTTGGACTATATCCGATGATTGCGCTCATTATAGACCAAATCACAAGTTATTTTCATGCTTGGAATATTTTACGCTTATCCTAAAATTTTTCGTATTTCTGTGGACTATAATCAATGATTTTGGGTTTTTCAACAAATCTCAAGTTGTCATTTGCATAGAATATTTTTTTGCGTACTTTAAAATTTTTGAATTTTTGTAAACTATATAACCTATGATTTTGGCTATTTTTGTTAAAATAACAAATTATAGTGCTGCATCAAATATTTTATGCAAATTCCTAAGTTTCTAAATTTTTGTGAACGATAATTCATGGCTTTGGTTGTCTTTGATAAAATGAGAAATATCCTCCCGCATCTAATATATTATGCATACTCCTAAATTTTAAAATTACGGTGATCTATAACTTATGATTGTGGCCATCTTAAGCTAAACCACAATTTCGTGTCCTCCATAAGAATATTTTGTGTGTATTTTAATATTTCCAAATTTGTATGCATTGTATCTTACGATTTTTGTCGTTTTCGACCAAACCACAAGTTGTCATCTCATATAGAATATTATATGCGTACTAAAAGGTTCTCAATTTTATTTAAATTAAAACTTACATTTTATGTCATTTTCGTCCAAATTACAAATTGTTCCGCAAGGAATACTTTATATATATACTCCAAAATCACAAGTTGTGTACTATATATAACCCATGATTTTGGTCATTTTTGACCAAATCACAAATCATGAGTCCATGTAGAATATTTATGTGTACTCCAAAAGTTCTGAATTTCTATAGACTATTAACAAATGGTTGTGCCTATTTTTGATTAAATCACAAGTTGTCATCAACATATAATATTTTATCCATAGTTTTAAAATTTGAATGTCTATAGATTATATAACTCGTAATTTTGCTCATTTTCAATCAAATCACAAGTTATATCTGGCATAATTTTTTTTGCATACTCAGAAATTCTTGAATTTCTATGGGCTATATAACCAATGTTTTTGGCTATTTTCGATGAAATCACAAAGTATGGTCCCACATAGAATATTTTGTGTACTCCTATCTTCTTCAAATTCTATGAACTATATAGCCCATAATTTTGGATGTTTCAACAAAACTATAGACGGTCTTCACTATAGAATTTGGTATGTGCTCTACCATATTTCAAAAATTCTGTGGACAATAACAATGATTTTTCCTATTTTCAATTAAATCACAAGTTGTCAAGTTGACGTACCACATAAAATATTTTATGTCTACTCTGAAAATTTCCAAATTTTTGTGACATATAATCCATGATTGTTGTCGTTTTCAACCAAATTTTTGCGTACTTAAAAAAAATTGTGGATCATTACCTCGTAATTTTTATCGTTTTTTATCAAATCACGTTATCCGACATAAAATATTTTACATGTACTAAAAAATTCCTGAATTTCTTTGAACTATGACCCATAGTTTTGGTTGTTTCGGTTAAATTAGAAGTTTTCATCACGCATAGCAACCAATGATTGTATCTATTTTCGACAAACAAGTTTTCCCACATATAATATTTTATTCGTACTCTGAAAATTTTTGTTTGCGGATTGTAACCTATGATTTTGCTTTTTTCAACCAAATCACAAGTTATTGTCTGCACAGAAAAGTTTTTGCGTACTCTAAAATTTTTGAATTTTTGTTGACAATAACCCATAATTGTAGTTGTTTTCCATCAAGTCAGAAATTATAGCCCCAGATGGAATACTTTATGCGTAATCCAAAGTTTCCAAAATTCCTTTTTTTAATTAATCCATAATTGCAGAATTTCTTTCGATTATAACTTATGATTGTGGTCATTTTCAGCAAAATCACAAATTTACTTTCCGCAAAGAATATTGCATAGGTACAGGTACCAGTACACGCATGGATGCATGACATGATAAATTTGTAAAAGGTTGGGTACAAGGGCTATATAAATATTTATATACACATATATTATATATTGAAATTAATAATTTGTATGAGAAAAACGATGGGAATTAAAATTCCTATAACGTTTTTACGTCTCTTTTATTATGTGGGTTATAATTTGGAAAATCACTAGTTCTTGAACTAGACGTCCAAACAACCCTACAAAATTATAATTCGGAACCTGAGTTATGGTCAATGAGCTTCAAGAAGTTGATGTGAAGTGTAGGATGTGTTTAAAAAAAGTATGATAAGTGTTTTAAATTAAAACGTGTATTGTATAATTGAGTACATGCCCTGATAAATGTATGCATATATGCAATGAGTGTCCAAGGAGTTGGGATACATGTATATGTCGAATACGGGTACGACTTCAAATTAGAAGTACCAGGTTACATAGATTATAACTCATGATTCTTGTCATTTTTGACCGAACCGCAAGTTGTCGAGTCACAAAATATTTTGTGCATAATAAAAATTTCTGAATTTCTTGGACCTATAACTCATGGTTTATGTTTTCATTGAAATCACAAGTTGTCATCCTACATAGAATATTTTATACGTACTTTGAAATTTTTGAATTTTTGTTGACAATAACCCATGATTTTGGCTTTTTGACCAAATCACAAATTTTCATTCCACATATAATATTTGTGTACACCAGAATTCTTGAATTTCTGCGAACTATAACTGATGATCGGTGTTTTAAAAATCGTCCGATATCGCCAATAATCTCTAATCTATCGATTTTGAGCTCTAGCTGCAATTTGATTTATGGATTTTATTATCGTTTATCGGTTTTGGTTGATTATAGTTGATTTAACAGTGTAAATTTGCTATGGATCGGGCGATTTATCAAGTGCTGGAAATTGATCGATTTATCTCCCTTTTGGATTTGGGCTATGAGTTTAGTTTCGAGTCACAAAACCTTTACTGTACAGACCCGATCCGATGTCTAATTTACGAAACCAAAAAGTCGGCGCCCAACCATAATCTTTTGCCATCAAGCAGGCCTAATTTCTCACCCTCTTGATCGCTTTCCCCCAATTCGCTTGCATATTGTGTTTTCCCTTCCTATCGATCACTCTCTTCCCAACATCGGTTCTAATTTTAAGATGCTCTCTCAAAGGCATTCAAAGTTGAAGCTTCTCACTTCTGAAGATTTCTTTGAAGACGCTCGACAATCCGTTAACAAAGCTCAACGACCTTTGAGCCAGCTGAATTGATTTGCTAGAAATTTCTTCTTTCGTGGAAGTAAATGAGATTATTCGGAAGTTTATGTATTATCTAGAGTTTTCGAGAAGTTAATGTATCAAAGCTCATTATGATATCAGCATAGTTGAAGAGATGTTTTTTGGTTTATTGCTTGCAATTTGCATCAAATTTTAGACGTGTATACTTTAGGACATTATATTATATTATATATGCACACCACATGATATGACACTCTAATTTTTACTATGTATTCCTAATATATCCCCTGATAATTGCAATCCGATATGAATTTAACCGTTTGATATATCTCCAATGATTGATTTTTAAAAGATTGCTGATTATGCCCAATTTTGACCAAATCACAAGGTGTCATCCCGCATAGAATATTTTATGCATACTCTAAAAATTTCTGAATTTATGTGGACGATTATATATGAATTTGGTCATTTTCAACTAAATTACAAGTTGTCCCGCATAAAATATTTTTTGCATACTTTAAAATGCTCAGATTTCTATGGACTATAACTTATGATTTTCATTGTTTTCGACAAAGTCACAAATTATGGTCCCACATAGAATATTTTATGGGTATTCCTATATTCTTGAATTTCTGTGGATTATAACCTCATGATTCTAGCTGTTTTGGTGCCAATAACAAATGGTCGTCTCGCATAGAATCTATTATGCGTACTCCAGTATTTTGGAATTTTTACAAGCTATAACAACGATTGCTGTCGTTTTTTGACTAATTCACAAGTTGTCGCACTCAGAATATTTTCTGTACTCTAAATTTTCCAAAATTTTGTGGACTATAACCCATGATTGTTGTTGTTTTCGACCAAATCACACATTTCCATCCCGCATGGAATATTCTATACGAACTAAATGTTCTTTTGAATTTCTTTAAAATGTAACCAATGTTTTTGGCCGTTTCGACCAAATCAAAAGTTTTCATCCATCATAGAGTATCTTATACACACTCTAAACTTCCCGAATTTTTATAGACTATAACAAATGATTGTGCCCATTTTTGACCAAATCATTGTTGTCTCGCGTAGAATATTTTATTTGTACTCTATGATTCTGAAAATTTTATAAATTATAACTCATGATTGTTGCCGCTTTCGACCAAATTAAAAGTTTTCGTCTTGAATAGAATATTTTATGGGTACAAAAAACATCTCGAATTTCTTTGAACTATAACTCATGGTTTATGTTGTTTTTCTCCAAATCACATATTTTCATCCTACATAGAATATTTTTTACGTACTACAAAATTCCTGAGTTTTCGGCGACAGTAGCCTATGATTTTAACCGTTTTAACTAAATCACTATTTTTTTCTGCATAGAATATTTGTGTACTCCTAAATTTCTGAATTTTTAAACTATAACCAATGATTATACTAGTTTTGGATCAAACCACAAGTTGTCGTCGTGCATAGAATATCTTATTCGTACTCTAAAAATTTCTGAATTGTTTTGTATTATAACTTGTGACTTAGGTGGTTTTCAACTAAATCACTAGTTGCACATAATATGTTTTGCATACTCTAAAATTTCCAATTTTTTATGGATTATAACTCATGATTTTTACTGTTTTCTACCATATAACAAGTACTCTGGCATAAAATATTTTACGTGCTAAAAATATCCCAAATTTTCTTTGAACTATGACCCATGATGTTTGCTCTTTTTGACCAAATAAATAGTTTTCATCGTGCATAGAATATTTTATACGCACTCCACTATTCTTGAACTTTTATAGATTATAACCAATTATTATGAATTTTTCAGCAAATCACTAGTTATTGTCCGTATAGAATATTTTTTTGTTTACTTTAAATTTTTGGATTTTTGTGGACTACAACCTATAGTATTGGTTGTTATCCGCCAAATGAAAAATTGTTCGTATAGAATAATTTATGCATAATCTTAGTTTTTTGAATTTTTGTGAACTATAATTCATGATTTTGGTCATTTTTGACCGAATGATGAACAATCGCCACATTGAATATTTTATGCGTACTCTTTAAAATTCCAAAATTTCTATGAACTATAACTTATGATTGTGGCCGTTTTCAGTCAAATCATATATTAACTTTTCGTAAAGAATATTTTGTGCAGTCTACAAGTTCTAAATTTTTTTGTACATTATAACTCACAATTCTTGTCGTTTTTTACCAAACCATAAGTTGACCCATTTAGAACATTTCTTTAGAACATTTCGTTTTCATCAAAATCACAAGTTGCCATCCCGCATATGATATTTTATACGAACTACAAAATTCTTGAATTTTTGTTGACTATAACCCAAGATTTTGGCAATTTTTAACCAAATCACAAATTGTCATTCCACATAGAATATTTATGTGTACTCAAAAATTATCAAATTTCTATATTATAACCGATGATTATGCCCATTTTAAATCAAATTACAAGTTGTCATCCCACAGAAATTATTTTATGCATACCCCGAAAATTTTCAAATTTATGTGGACAATACCTATGGTTGGTCGTTTTCAGCAAAATTACAAGTTGTCATCCTTAATAGAATATTTTTTGCGAACTCTGGAACTCTTTGATTTTTATGATTTTGGTTCTTTTCGATGAAATCAAAAGAAATTTCCGACATAGAATATTTTATGGGTACTCTTACATTCTTTTTCTTATGGAAAGTTGGAAACTAACCTACTATTTTGGTCGTCTGTGTGTACTTTAATATTCCAAAATTTCTTTGGTCTGCAACAATTATTGTTATTGTTTTTGACTAAATCACAAGTTGTTCCACATAGAATATTATATGCGTACTCTAAATTTTCAAATTGTTGGGAAGTATCACCCATGATTGTTGTCCTTTTTCGACCAAATCACATGTTGTCGTCCTTCATAGAATATTTTATTTGACTTAAAAATTCCTGAATTTCTATAAAATATAACAAATGGTTTTGACCGTTTTGACGAAATCAGAAATTTTCATCCCTCATAAAATATTTTATACGCATTTTATAATGCTCGAATATTTGTGGACTATAGCGGATGATTGTGCTCGTCTTCGATCAAATCACAAATTTTTGTCTAGTATAGAATATTTTATGCATACTATAAACCATGTTATTTGTTTTTTCGACCAAATCACCAATTTTTGTCAACATAGAATATTAACTATGATTTTGGCTATTTTTGACCGAATCACAAATTGTTATATTTGACCGAATCACAAATTGTTATACCACAGAGAATATTTTACGTGTATTCTTTAGGTTAAGATATTCAACCAAATGACAAGTTGTCTTGCATAGAATTTTTATGCGCACTAAAGATATCTTGGTTTTCTTTGTGACTGTAACTCATGTTTTATGTTATCTTTGGCTAAATCACAGGTTTTCATCCTGTATAGAATATTTTATACATACTCAAAAATTCCCCATTTTTGTTGACTATAACCCATGATTTTGGTCGTTTTCGACCAAATCACAAATTTTTATTCCGCGTAGAATATTTATGTGTACTCTAAAACTTTTAAAAAATTTCAGGACTATTAACCAATGATTGTGCTAGTTTTTTTACCAAATCACAAGTTGTTATCCCGCATAGAACATTTTATGCCTACTTTGAAAATATTCGAACTTTTGGTGATTATAACCTGAGTTTGATCGTTTTCAACCAAATCACCATTTGTTGCGCATAGAACATTTTGTGTACTCTTAAATTTCCAAATTTTTATGGATTATAACTCATGATTGTTATTGTTTTCTACGAATATTTCTTGCACTAAAAGTTTTTTGAATTTCTTAGAACTATGACTCTTGATATATGTCGTTTTCAACAAAATCAGGTGTCCCGCATTGATTATTTTATACATACTACGAAATCCTGAATTTTTGCTCTATAACACATAATTTTTGTCATTTTCAACCAATCACAAGGCCCTCATAAAATATTTTATGCATAATCCAAAAGTTTTGAATTTTTGTAGACTATAATGCATGATTTTGATCTTTTTCTCAACCAAATCAGAAGTTTCCGTATGCATATGATACTTTTGGTGTATTCCAAAAATATTCATATTTCAAAAGATTGTAACCTATAATTTTGGTTGTTTTCGACCAAAACACAAGTTGTCGTTTCGCATAGAATATTTTTTGCGTACTCTCAAAATACTAAATTTCAGTCTATAACAAAAAATTTGGCTTTTTATAATGAAAATTATGCTCCTGCATAGAATGTTATATGAGTACTCTAAAATTCTCGAATTTTTGTGATCCATAACATGATCCATAACCCTTGATTTTAGTGGATTTCGACCAAATCACAAACAACCATCTTGCGTAGAATTAATTAAGCATACTCAAATATTTAGAAATTTCAATGGACTATATCAATGATTGTTCATTTTCAACTAGATCACAAGTTACCATCTTGCATAGAATATTTTATCCGTAGTCTAAATTTCCAAGTTTTTTTGTACTATAAACCATGATTGTTGTTGATTCGACCAAATCACAATTTTTAGTCCTACATAGAATATCATATGCGTACTCTAAAATTCTCAAATTTTTGTGATCTATAACCCATGATTTTAGTGGATTTCGACCAAGTCACAAATGGCTGTCTCGCATAGAATTGATTATGCGTACTCAAAATGTGTAGAAATTTCTATGGATTATAACAATCATTGTTCGTTTTCGACTAGATCACAAGTTGAAATCTCGCATAGAATGTTTTATTCGTTAAATTTCCAAATTTTTGTGTACTCTAACCCATGATTGTTGCTGATTTGAGCAAATCACAAATTTTAGTCTCGCATAGAATATTTTATGCATACTGTAAAATTTCCAAATTTTTATAGAATGTAACTCATGATTGTTGTCGTTTGTCAATGTTTTCAACCAAATCAACAATTGGTGTCTCGCATAGAATATTTTATGTCTACTCTAATATTTTCAATTTTCTTTGAACTATAATTTATGGTTTATGCTATTTTCGACCAAATCACAAGTTGTCGTCCCACACCACGTTACTCAAGCACGGCGGTTTGACCACCGTACCGACGTCGATACGACCCGACACCGATCCGGGTACGAAATACGGGTCGGATACGGTGGTTGGCACTCGGATACGGCGAGGTGTGAATCGAAAAACCAAAAAATAGGGAAAGAAAAGATGAAATTATATACCAAATTCGACGAAGGAGGCGACAGGGCTGCGGCTGCTCGTCGTCGATGAAGGAGGTGGGGGAGATGGCTCCTCATCGTCGATGGAGGCGGCGGCTCGTCGACAACTTAGGGTTTTGATTATTTTTGGGGGACGGCTCCAGATAGAGTCGGGTGAAGTGAGAGAAATGAGATGAGAAAATAACGGGGAATCTTATTAAAAATGGACGGTGGATTGAATGTCCACGTGTATTTAGATCTCAACTATGGTTATTTTGCGAATAAACCCGTTTTAACTTTTTTTGCGTTTTCTGAAAAAATACGCAGAGTTAAATTGCATTTTAACTCTTTGTTACAAATGTATAATTTTGGAAATTCTTGGTTTTACAATAAATATTTAAAGCAATTAAAAGTGTACACGGGATAGAGGAATGGAATTTAATTAGTTGCACTTCATTAAATAAATTAAACTATTATTAAAAGTGTATCCCCGTACCCGTGTCGAAATTTAAGACGGTGTCCCCATATCCAAAGTTTTCAGAATTTTCGTATCGGACACTCGGATCCGTACCCGTATCGGATACTCATACCCGAGTCCAGATAACATAGGACTCCTACATAGATATTTTGTGTATTAAAAACACTAAATTTCTTTGTACTAATGGTTTATTTCGTTTTTACCAAATCACAAGTTGTCAGCCCGGATATAATATTTTATACGTACTCCAAAGTTCTCAAATTTTTGTTGACTATAACCTATAGTTTTGGTTATTTTCGACCAAATAACAAATTATCGTTTCACATAGAATTTTTATGTGTACGTTAAAATTCTTGAATTTGTGGATTATAACCAATGATGGTACCCCTTTTCATCACACGTCATCCCATATAGAATATTTTTTGCGTACTGTGAAATTTTCGTATTTCTATGGACAATAACGTATGATTTTGTTTGTTTTCCAACTAATCACGAGTCTAGATGTTGTGCCAGTGGTGTTCTCATACTACTTATCATTATTGTATTTAAGATCTACGATGACAATTTTGCAACTTTAGCCCTCTTAGTGGTGTCCTATTCTAATTCTAGTGATGTCCTAACTACAAAGTAATAAAGACGAATAAAAATACCTAAAAGCATGTATAAATCAAGCAATCATGTGGTGTCTTGTGACACCAATGGACACCATATAAAACAGACAATCCAGTGGTGTCTGTGACACCAATGGACACCATGTGACTCCGCCAATGGTTGTCCTACATAGAATAGTTGTGTACTTTGAAATTTTTGGATCGTTGTGGACTATAACTTATGATTGTGATTGACTTCGGTCAAATAACAAATTACAGTATGACAGAATATTTTATGCCCACTCAAGTTTCCAAATTATTGTGTGTTATAATCCATGATTTTAGTTATTTTCAACCAAATCAAAAATGTCCGCTCACATAAAACATGCGTATTCCACAGTTCTAAAATTTCTATGGATTATAACTTATGATTGTGGCCATTTTTTATCAAATCATAAATTATCGGTTCACATAGAATAGTTAATGCAAACTCTATAATATCCAAAGTTTATGGACTATAACTCATGATTTTTGCCATTTTCGACCAAATCACAAATTGGCATCTCGGAGAATATTTTCTTTCTACCGACAAATTCCCAAATTTCTTTGAACTATAACTTATGGTTTATGATGTCTTCGATCAAATCACAAGCTATTTTCCCACAAATTTTTTTTATATGTACTATAAAATTCTCAAATTTTTGTTAGACTTTACCTATGATTTATGCCGTTTTCGGTATAATCATAAATTGTCGTTACACAGAATATTTATGTGTACGCCAAAATTCCCAAAATTATGGATTATAACTTATGATTGTGCCCCTTTTTGTCTAAATCACATGTTATCATTCTGTATAGAATATTTTGTGTACTGTGAAATTTCTGAACTTTTGTAGACTATATTCCATGATTTTTTGTTTTTCTAACCAAATCACAACTTCCCGTCCTACATCAAATAGTTTTTGCGTGCTCTGAAATTTTCAAAATTTTTTGGCTTATAATCCACAATTTTGATTATTTTCCGCCAAATCACAAATTTCGGTCCTGCATAGAATATCTTATGCGTAGTCCTAAGTTTCTGAATTTTTGCGAATTGCAATTTGTGGCCTTGGTCATCTCGACCAATCAGAAATGCCCCACCCCTTGGGTATAGAATATATAATGCATACCTCGAAATTCCGAAGTCTATGTGAACAATAACTAATTGTTGTGACCATTTTCGACCAAAAAATTATCATCCTGTATAGAACATTTTATGCGTACTCTAAAAATTCCAAATTCCTATGCACTATGACCCATGATTGATGCGTTTTTTACCAAATTACAAGTGTTAATCCCACAGAATATTTGATGCTTACTTAAAAATTGTTAAATTTCTTTGAACTGTAACTCATTGTTGTCCCGCACATAGAAGTTGGAAATGTGGGATGCTATAGTGAACCGTGACTCGGGTTCAATTGTAACACCTCATGTTTAGTTTAGTCCCACATCGGGAAATGTATGAAAAATGTAGTGGCTTAAATAGGTAAGCCCAAGACTCAAATATAGCATCGCCTAGTCGATTTTGACAGTGGTTTGAGCCAAACAGCACGCTACACTCGATGGGTTCCACGGCTTGCACCGCACCAACAGGCCCGCGAGTCCGGGGCGTGACAAATGATATCAGAGCAAGTTTCTAGCCGGAAGTGTAGAGCTAAGTGTTATGCAGGGATAAGTGCTACATCGCGTGAGCACGGTGGGAGCCATCTTTAGAGTCATAGGAGCCACCTTTAGAGTCCACATCGCTTGGCAATATTGGGATGTACCAATTGTCATGTCACAATGAGGATATCACATATGTAAGATGGGGTGATTGTGACACCCCATGTTTAGTCCCACATTGAGAAATGTATGAAAATTTTAGTGACTTAAATAGGTAAGCCTAGAGTCAAGTGTAGCATCGGATAGTCGATTTTGATAGTGGTTTGAGGCAAACAGCGCGTTACACTTGGTGGGTCCCACAACTTGCACTGTGCCTATAGGCCTGCGGGCCCGGGGCATGACATCAATCATCCTAGATTCACGTGGAACGCGACCTAATTCACCAACTCTAGTGACCCGGCTTAGAATTCAAACAAGTTAAAATTTTGAAAAAAAAAACTCTTTTTTAAAAGAATAAACAACAAAGAAAATAAGAAATTAAGCAAATAAAATATGCATACCTTAATTGCAACATGATTCTTAAGATTCTTTTACCATTACTGATATCAACAAGCACATCTCTTAAGTTTGACTCTTGCAAAACCTCTACTTCCTATATTTAAGAACCGAACCTGAAGCGTACCTCGTTCCCTATAAGCCTATCCCCTCGTACCCGATTCCTAATGAGTGGCGTACCACACTTTTGTACCTATCCCATGAACTGGAACAAACCGGGTTTCATGCAACTATGGTCCCGCACATAATATTTTATACGTACTTTGAAATTCTTGAATTTTTGTTGACTATAACCCATTATTTTGGATGTTTCAACCAAATCATAAATTCATTCCATACATAATATTTGTGTACACTAAAATTCCCAAATTTTTATGGACACCAATTATTGTGCTCATCTTTGTCCAAATCACATGTTATCATCCTATATAGAATATTTTTTTCGTATTGCAAAAATTTTGAATTTATGTGGATAATTACCCATGCTTTTGGTCATTTTCAATGAAATCACCAGTTGTCGTCCCACATAGAATATTTTTTTGTATACTCTTGAGATTTTTGAATTTCCGTGGACTAACCCGTGATTTGGGCTTTTTTGACCAAATTACAAATTATGGTCCCGCATAGAATGTGTTATGTGTATTCTCAAATTCTCGAATTTCTGTTAGCTATAACCCATGATTTCAACTGTCTTCATTTAAATCACAACCTGTCATCCCGCAATAAATACTCTGTGCATGCTCCAAAATTCTCTGGTTCTGTGGGCTATAAACCGCAATCTTTGCTGTCTTCAGTCAGATAACAAGTTGCTACCCCACATAGAGTATTTTATGCATAATCCGAAATCGACAAAATTTTGTGGACTATAACTCATGATTGTGGCCTTTTTCAACCAAATAACAAATTTACATTCACTATAAGTGGGATGGCTGCACAAAATGAGCAGGATAGATCAATACCTTCTGATAGAATATGGATATCTTCAAATTCCGCCTCTTTGGTTAACTATGCGATGACCCGTCAATCAACAGAGGCTCCTAGATCCTCTCCCTCTCTTTTTTCCCCTAAAGGGTGGGGCTTCACGATGAAAGCCACAGCCCTGCTCCTAGAGTAATCTTAAAATGTTGCAATCCTCGAATCGGCTTTGATATTATTATCATATTAAAGCTGAGGAAATATCTTTCGGATTGATGACATAGGTTTATGTGAATCCATTTACAATGATAAACACCCCATAAACCCACTCTAAACACAAAAAATCGAGGTCTTTCATTCAACAGTGAATTTTTAGCCAGAAGGGTGCTTATTGAGGTATGTTTTTTTGGGCAGTAAACTTTATGCTATAAAACAGGCTTAGATAAATGTTCTTGAAGTAGTAATTTATGATCATCATTTGATGTTCCTCTTACTGGAACGAGGGTAGTTAAGCTTTTCCATTGGAATGTATTGGTTATAGAGCATGACTCCTGTGATGTTAATACTTAAAAGAGTCATTAAATTCCCTACTTTAGTTCGGCACCATATTTAAGATTGTACAGTAGGCTTCAACAAAATATTGACCATCAATCAAAACTGCTTGGAAGAAATGATGCATTCTAACAAGCGGATCATGAACTGCTCAGCCCCGTTGCTGAAGACTTTTGTGCCTACAAAGCCTATAATGACTGGGGGTATAGTGCCCCGTAGTTTCAAGAAACAATGAAGTCAAAGCAACGATATCTTCTATTGTTGATATGTTTAAAATTAGTCCTAGGCTGATGGTCTCGCCTTCTTTTCAGAACTACAACACCGAGCTCCTTGTCAACATGGTGAGGCAGCAGTTCAAGAGAAATATGCATGAGACTGATCCCGATAAGATCCAAAAATTAAAAGACGAGTGAGTGAATAACTATTTGTTCTCTTTTTACCCCCCACTTTGTTTATCTATTCTCTCTTATTTAGCTCTACTTAACAAACTTGCACTTCGTGATTCCTGCAGTGCTGCTAGAGGTCTTATCCACCATATGCTTTATGAGTCTCAGAAGATGATAAATCCAAAGTCCTCTCGCGCACGCTCCGCGTAATCTCGCTTTTGATGAATACAATCGATCTTAATGTGTTCGAAAGCCTGTTTTGTTACCCGAGCCCAAGATGATACGACACTATGTTTCGACTGTTTCAAATTTTTATGACACAACGGAATAAATTCTCATGGTTTTCGCTATCGTGTGGGGAAACTTGAATCGGTTGAAAACAAAGTTGCATGGGTCCAAGCATGCAGCTGAATAATGTTATAAACTCACTTGGTCGTGGTCTAATTGTGGTCTTTCCCTCAGCAGCAGGATTTTAATGTAGTTATTTTGATCAAATTGGGCAGTGTGACTCTCAACATACAAAGAAGATAAAGCCGCCATGCAATAATGATACCACCTATAAAATTTGAGACTTTGAATGATATAAATGAATATGTTTATGTCATAGCTATTTCATGATACAAGTCACTCAAAAGATAGGTTCTCTGATCTATATCGTGGTGTGTATCAAATTAGATATGAGAGCCTGTGTTAGTAATCAATATAATCATCAACTTTAAAATTGATATAAAGGCATTTGTAAGCTTATACTACTTAGAGGGTTTCTAGCGAATGCTCTTATTATGTGATTTTTTCCCACTCTCACCATCCTTTTGTCAGAACTTATGATTTTGGTCTTTACACTCAAAACACCATCAAATCATAATTGAATCAAAAATATGATTATTATGTATTTGTAGTGGAAAGCATAAGCAACTACTGATGCTTCCTCAAGTTAGGCAAGCTTGATAGGGAGGTTTTCTTGCACCAGATTCTTTACTTTTGGCACTTTAATTTATTTTGTGAAGGCTTCCCTTATTTGGTCTATGATGGGCTCACTTGCCAATTCACTAAACAGCCCCACTTGGCTAGAGATTTCTAAGGGTAAGCTGCGAGCTAACGGTTGACTATTTTTTGTTAAACCGAACATAATCTAGTTCGATTTAAAACTGAACCAAATCGTGTCAAATCAGTTTGGTGCGGTTCGTTTCGGTTTGATCATATACATGTAAAATTAGAGAATTCTAGCTAAAAAATAAAACTCTTACTCCTTCAAACTTTTAACAAGCACAAATTTTAGACTAAAATTAAACATTTATCAATTAAAATATATAAAATTATTAGTATAAATTATACATTCACTCTGAACAAGCATAAATTTTAGACTAGACAATTATGTCGGAAGTAGCCAATTCGGTTATTTAGAAATATTTTAGAACCAACCGAGCCGAACCGCCAAAATTTAGTTGGTTAGCTCGTCGGTTTGCACCGACTGTGCTCACCCGGGTTATCTCTGAAAAGAGTGGTGTTAGAGGCACACCCCTAACCACACCACCAAGCACACTCTCCTCTCTCATTTGCTACAGTACACAGGGCCCCACATGGGATTTTAAAATTTTAAAATCTCATGTGGGGCCCCGTACACTGTAGCAAATGAGAGAGGAGAGTGTGCTTGGTGGTGTGGTTAGGGGTGTGCCCCTAGCATTTCTTCTCTGAAAATCATATGAAACTAACTCATCAATCATCAAATATCCGAAGAGTTAAACAATATCCAAAGACTACTAACTCACTAGAGTTAACACTATCAAGAGGAAGCATTGCAGTTTTTCATTATTGGACTATGATTGCAGAAGGCAAACGTGAAATGTAAACTCACATCAACGTTATACTAATAACTTAACATCCCAGATACAATTAAGACAATAAATCATAACTGAAACACGAACCCTTATAACAGCAGTATTAAGTATACAAGCAAAATTTCATTCCCGAGAAATCTTCGAACTATGATTCAAACCATCTTCTAACTTCTGTACTTCCAGAACTCGCAGTTATAACAGCAGTATTAAGTATACAAGCAAAATTTCATTCCCGAGAAATCTTCGAACTATGATTCAAACCATCTTCTAACTTCTCTACTTCCAGAACTCTCAGCGTCTTTAGATTTATCAGAACTTCGCTGTGAGAACTTATTACGGTACTTTTGTATGAGCATATCAAGCTTATCCTCTGCTTCTCTATCTGAAGCCCCGGCTCTCCTCCTCTTTGCATTTTTTGTTTCCTTCTGCTGCTCTTTATCAGCATTTTGGAATTTCCTCTTATTTGAGGTGCCTATTGGTTCTTCTTTTGGCTCCAGTTCTTCGGTTTGTTGTGGCTTTCTTCTCTTTTTTGAAGTAAATTTTGCTTCTTTTTTCAGTTGATCTCTCTGCTGCAACTTGGCAGAAGAAAATAGCATTCATATATGCTCCGTATAAATAGAAGTAGGATATTAAAAAGAGGCATATATACCAAGTGAGGAAAGAAAATCTTATACTTGGCAAAAGAAAATAACATTCAATAGAGGGCAGATTTTTTTCAGCGCATATTGATACTAACCTTTTCAGTGGTTTGTTCAGCTGCAACTGGCCCATTCTTTAACTTGGCTGAAGAATCTTTATTTCTTCTTGAAGTCACATTATCTTTCGTTCCTTCGCTAAGTTCAGATTCTTTAAAAGATTCCCTATGGCCTTTCTTAGATTTCATGTTTCTCAACTTTTTCTTATGACTTCGGTTTGTGTTAGCATCTTCTGTTTGAGATGAAGAACTGTGTTCCTTCATGCCTTCTTCTAAGCTGCCATGATTTTCATTTGAAGAATCCAACTTAGCTTTCTTGTGCCCCTTCATTCCATCTTCTAAGTTGCCATGACTCTCATTTAACTTGGCTTTCCTGTGCTTAATTTTATGGATGTTCTCAACAGCAAATTCCACAATAGGTCGATACTCTGGGCCAAAAGTTTCTGTGTCAAAAGGACACTATTACATTAGTGACTACAAGGAGGTGTAAACTTAACTAACGAACTTCGAATGAACGTTAAGGAAAAGTCAGGAAGAGTAATGGGCAGAAGAAACCCAAGGGCAACTCAATCAATCCTAACAATTATGTTTAGAATGCAAAATAACCACATCTTGATGAATCATATAACTCCAAGAGAATATTGATTCTTAAATGGCAGTTTAAGGTTGCTAATGATTGCAATGGTTATTAGAATAGAGTCAATTAACTCTTTCAAAAGCCTTTTTACCTGGATTATTGTTAAGAACCCTAAGGGCTACAAGCGCATGCTCGTGTTCTTTGAAATCAACAAAAGCTACAGCACGTGGGTGTTTCTTGACAACAGCCTGTCCTTTTTTGACGTCCTTTAAGAGTTTTACCTGGATGCAAGAGTGTAACTATCAGGAAAACCATCAACATGCAAGGCAATGAACATACTTTCACCCAATGTAGACAAACCATTTGAATAACAGGCTGCTGCTTTGAAGCACGAAAAAGAACAGCATCTATACAGAGCTTCTTCACATCCTCTTCTGACATTGTCTTGGGAAGATTGTAAATAATAATTCTAGTTCTTGATACATGAAATTTTGGAGAACGAAGCATTTCTGCCTTCTTCTGGGCCAACCTATAAGAAAAGGGTCTCAAAATAAATTGATTGAGAAGAACCAATGATCCAATGTACATATGGTGTGTTTTTTTGAAGCTCGCAAAAGACAGTCGGGTCATGTCATCGTCATATAACTTGAAAAAAATGAACTCAGCAAAAAAATTAGCATGGACAAATTCTAAAATAAAGACGAATAACATACACTTCACGCTTCTTCATATCAAATTCTGATACGCCTTCAGCTGCTGGAGAGTCAGCCAGAATTTCACCTTCCTGCTTTTGTATAAAATGATGTTATCCTTCTTCCCAGAAAATGATATGATTATATGCATTTTCAGGAAAAGAAGGGACAAATTACCTTTGCCAAATATAAATTACGACGATCTTGAACCTCATTTCTTGTCTTCTCAAGGCCCTTTTTATGAGCCGAATCCTTGTCCAAAGCCTTCAAAACATTGAGTGATCTCCCCTTCATTACAATTCCCAAACCAGAAGCAGCATTTGCTGCAGTAACTGCCGCATCAGCTGCGGATGTCTTACCAAACCTTAAGAAAGCAGTTCCTTTGGGTCGTCTGTCCAGTCAAAACCCAGCATGTTTTTCCAATTAAATTAACTAGATAGTAATCTTGATACATCTCATGGTCTTGATATTAAAGCTCAAGCCCTAAAAAATGTAGAAATGCCACTTACTTGGTGAGGGGATGAAGGACAGGAAGAAAAAATTCCACTTGCCCAAATACTGAGAACCTTTGCTTCACCTCTTCGTTACCAATATCATACGGAAGGTTGCTTATGAAGATTGTCCTCTCCAAATCACTTTTGCTCTTGTTGAGTTCTTCAGGTGTTTTTTCAGATCTTTTGGTATCTACAGTGGACTTCGTTCCAGGAACAGTAGGTTCTTTGCTTACTTTATCACTTGCATTCAGTAATTCTTCAGTGCCTTCAGTTTTCTTCGAGGTTCCCCCCACTGATGGCTGAAATCCAGTTGAGGCTTTAATAAGATTATCTAGAACCTTTCTTGCAACTTCTGCCTCCTTTTCAAAATTCACTTCTGCAGTAAGCATGCTACTCTCATCAGCAGCTGACCCTTTCTGAGTTGTATAAGTTTCTTCAGAAGGATGCTGACTTTCTCCTCGACCGCGATCCTCAACATCCTCAATACTCGCATCATCTTCACTAACATCATCCTCTTTGTCACTGTCAACTGATTGTCCTACAACAAAATAATATTTACCAGAAAAAAAAAACAGTTTACGTAAAACATGTACATAAAAGACAAATTCGTACCTAATATTTTGTGTTTATTTTAAATTTTGTAATGCAGAAATAGATGAGACAATAATAGGGTTACATGCTAACCTAGAAATGCTGAGAACAACTTGGTGCGTATATCACATAGGCTAACAAACATTAAGAATGAACTATAGAAAATTTAATTTCCAACAGCATAAAGATGAATCTGCTTAAACTTAGCTGCTTTCACAAAGTGAAAACGGCTTTATGGAAAACATAGGTTAAAACGTAAGTCCTAGCAAACAAACTTAATTATTGGAAGAAATAAGGATCCCAAAATTGATTCACGGTAAACCTAGATGGATAAAGAAATGACTTTTAGATATGTAGCACTTGTTCATAACTCAGAAAGCTTAAGGTAGGATAATGAAAGCTAAAAGTTAGCGAATAGACATGCACAACAAGAACTGAACAGGGAACACTAAGGAGTGGTGCTCGGTTTCATATGGATGTACAGGTGTGTGCGTGTGCACACATATGTATTAGGTTTACAAATTTAGAATATTTTGATCTTTCTTGCATATGCATAGTATAATGGCTTATAAGCCAAGTATTGTTTCATTATACTCTAGTGAAATTGATCCTGCATCCACTAGTAGATCAGAAGTAGTTGAGTTGAAGGCATTAGCTCCAAGAACAAATAAAGACACATAGGTTGGTGCTTGGTTTAACCAGATAAATAAGAAAATTTAAAAACAAAACAAATAAGGATGTAAAGTTTAATTTAACTGGCATGATAAACCTCACAAATTTTAAATCAGCATGCAATCACTAATAGATATTTCAAATTCAATGGAAGGCTAAAGTTCTAAGTCTCACATGAACATCATTGTTAGTGATCTCAAACAAACATCATAACTAGAAGTCCAAATCTAGTAGTTAGAAAGTTATCCATTACAACCAAGAAACATAGCACATATAAACAGGGATAATGCAGCCAACCATATACTATTATTTTGAGATGAAAAGCTAAAGGAAAATACTGAAGATGAAAGGAGTATAACTCACCATCTTGCAAAGAGGTAGATTTTGTAGCAGCAACATAAATTTTCTTCTGGACAGCCCAATCCACGGCAATAGATCTTTTCGCAACTACTCGGCCATTGATATTTTTTATGGCCTGAAAAGGAAAGTCTCGCTACTAAGATAATTTTTATTTTTACTCAAAACTTTGTCAAGACTATTGAATGATCAGAAACCATACATTTTCAGCATCCCTCTTGGACGTAAAAGAGACAAAAGCAAAACCCTTGGACAACCTGAAAGACATAAGGGATCAATAGTGGCATCAAAAATCAGATCAAAGGAAAGAGAGATGAGTTTTCTAGTACCCTTGTTCTGAAACATGTGGAATGTATACATCCCAGACAAATCCTGCGGAGGAGAAAATATCTCTTATCTCATTAACTTTAACCTGCATATTAATTTTACTTCAGCCTGATCATTACTGTATTCATAAAAGGTGCAGTTGGGAATTGGGAGATATCAAAAGGTAGAAACAAACAGAACAATGCAATACCTTAAACGGAAGATTCCTGACTATCACTTTCCACTTGCTTAACTTAGATCCCTGAGTCAAGCCATAAGAAGAAAATATATCAAACAAAAAAAGAAAGTAAAAGAGCGACCAAAATAATAAGGATGATGATGAGAAAAATGAAGACGATGATGACATAAGGATGAGCACCTAACAGATATCAAGATTATTCCACAATTACATGTCAACCAAATATATGCTACCTACAAAATAATCTCAAAGGCATAGAAACCAACCATAAAAATTCCAAAAATATAATGTGCTAATACAACAGTGACTTATAATTCACAGAAAAAACAGAGAACTTAAAAGATCACTATCCAAATAAGAGTAACAAATTAAGTTCATTCTTTACCAAATAGGACCACATAATGTTCTTCCAAGTCAGCAAAGCATTCGAGTTTTATATCACACTTAAACATGCATCCTGAAAAATAATCATACATATGAAACAGCTCAGCTGAACATGCTTCACGAATTTAATTTGTGACGCCTTCAGTCACAAACTTACACAAGGGTAGCCAAAAAAAATTAAAGGATAAGTCAAGCATAACTATTAGTGACAGAGTAAAGAATCCCCCTCCTCCCAAATATAAAAGATTAAAATTTAAAATTTAAACATTAAGAAACCAACATATATCAACAATAACAAGAAGAAGATCCCTCCTCCCAACCGAATAGTAGCAACACTGATAGCAGTAGAAGAAGTAATCAGCAATAGCAGCGAAACAGGAGCAACAGCAATGATCTTACATAATTTTGATAAATTTTTACATTAAAAGCCAAGGCCAAAATTTCCATTTTTCAGAGTTCTATGGCATCTACTCCTCTATACAAATGGGAAAACCCAAGATTCACCATTCATGCTACCAGTAGAATTTACTGTGGCATAATTAATATAGCAAACAGGGATGGGGTACTGTAGCATTTTAAAAAAGTCATTGTAACACACTGGAATACTGTAGCAGAGGCGGATCTGTAGCAATTCAAAACTTAAAAATTGTTGGCGCATTTAAAATCAGGATTACTGTAGCGAAAAAAAATGATATGCCGTGCTTTGCACGGTGTTCACGACTAGTTAACTGACTGAAGTAAGATTACTATGAGTACACAAGTGCATCAAGAACTTCAGGACAATGATAGTAACTGACTATGAAGTAAGATTACTATGAGTACACAAGTGTGTCGGAGAACTTAAGGTTAAGTTTGACATAGTCTAGGAACATGTTTATAGAGCAACCCAAACTATGACAAAAGATGCAGCCATCTAAAGAAAGCATGTCAACTTGCAGCTAATATTAATTTAAATACAGTATGTTGATCTTGCAAGCTCTACACTGAATTATATATTTATGAACTAACAAATTAAAAAATGAAGAGTCAAAATATCAGATACAAGTATGGTTCACTGAAAGATATACCTCCCCACCGAGTTGGCGTGCCCACACACGCCCATTCTTTATCTCTTGCTGATGCAACAATCCTACGCAACGACATGCCGACTTGACACTTGCAAAGAGTACTGCTGCAGCTTCTGGTTTGCATCCATCTCGAGCAAGACCTAAAGCAGTCTCACATATGTTATAATTATAAAGCCCTCAGTAAAGTTCATCATTTTTATTTAATATGCAAGGAAATTAGGTAAATTGACATATGAACTATGATTTTACCCATATAATAAGAGAGATAAAAGGATCTGATAATTTCATTGATGCAATAGCATAATCAGATAATCAGATACACTATAAGGTCCATCATGATCTTATAATACATTTCCAATTTGGCAATTAAGAATATTATGGGCAGAAAGAAGCAGATATTACTAACCATGAAGTTCAATTTCTTCCTTTGGAAGGGGATAAGTTACAGAGCATAGTGTGCCAACCTCGCCAGCTCGATGGAATACTTCAACTGCCATCTCGGAACTAAGAAGACCACCAAATACTACTGTTCTAGCAACCCTTCAAAACGGAAAAAAAAATATTAAATCAGTCATATTATGAAGGTGATTTTCTACATGTGTTTTTTACAGTACAATGAAGAATTAAGATGGGCATAGTTTAGACAGGTCTAATGATGAGCAAACACTATTCTAAACAACTACACGGGGATGAATATAATCCAGACTTTTGGGCAGTTTAAGTCCATAAGGATCTTTCCTTCCAAAGTCATAATAGGGGATGAATAAGGGAAAGAGGTTATCCGGAATAACATAACGAATTTTCTTTGATCCACCACATATTACTAATAGTTTATATACTCAAAACTGATATAGAAGTTTCATCACACCAAACATTATTTTCAGTTAATAGTGTTTCTTCTCATACTTATCCAACCCATATTTATAAGTAGTTTAAGTAAGATTTAGAAGTTCTATATTTCTCTTTTTAAGTTGACAAATCAATGTGTTGCTTAACCTCGTGTATACCTATCTATAGAAAAAGTTCAAGTAAGATTTAGTCATAATAAAACTTAAGGTTCAGTTTAAATACAAATAGATGTTTAACATTGTGAACCCTATGTATACAGAGTTAAATGCAATACTAAGGTAATATATCCTTATTATTCTTGCAACAGCAGGGATTGAAATTTTGAAACACAGCATTCTTGAGAAATATTTAACTTCTAATAGTAAGAATAGTGCTTTATGGCGTAACCTTGTCTTACATTTGGACAAGGAATCTAGTATGAGAAGTTAACAATAAACAAAAGGAATCATGAAAAAGTGTTCACAGTGAAATTCAGGGACCAAATCAGACCAAGTTAATTCAACTGCTATTGAATCAATGGAATTGCATCTCAAAGAAAATGTCCACAAAGATAACATGTTACCTTTGCTTTTCTGAGCCTTTTGCTTTATCAGTAGGGACACCATCAGGTTGTGGCATTTGATGAGCGCCACCAGTTGCTGCTAAAGTTTCTGAAATAATCATCAACTTAATAAATTTTAAGCAATCAAAGAATCTAAATAAAAAGATAGCAGGACAGACTGAGTGAAAATGGAAAACAAGCTAAACCTGGGGCCTCTTGGTTCTTTTCTTGCGGATCTGGTGTCTGCGTATTTTCATTGTGTTTCTTTGGACCAGTAGAAAGAAAAACTGAATCTTTATCTGCTTTTGTCTCCTCCGAACACACTGCAGAACAAGAACCACCACCAAATTTCAGAAGGCTCACTAATACTGAAGGTAGACAAGAATTACAAAGCAAAGAATGTGACGATAACAGATGCAATCCTGAAATACTATGTTTTGCCTTTATTTTTCTTTTGTTGACGTTGATCCTTAGGAAGGCGATGCATTGCAAGCTTGACTCTAATTTTTCTACCACCTATGGCTGATCCATTTTTAACTTCAATGGCACGTTTAGCATCTTCCACAGAAGCACTGCAAAGAACGAAGTCAACCTTTACATCAAAGACATGGAGCATAACACGCAAAAAACCTTAAAGATTGAGATTGCTCATGTGGAAGTTAAAATCTTAGCTCTAAATATGAGCTCCCAACTACAGGAGACACGTAGAGGACTAAAGTACCAAATAGATTATTATATTACAAAAGAGGAGTTTATGCAATAAACAGATTAACAGACACAGACTCCAGAATGAATTAAGATGTCAGCTTGAGAAAGATGAAGATGGTCATTTTGCATTAAAAAAACATCAATCGGTTATCCCAAACTACTTGAAGACAATAAAAAGAAATATGAGATATAGTTCACAAGTAGTGCATATGATGATTTGTGCCGAAGAGGATGTACTTTCTAAATGACCAGAGACCTTATGCAAAAGATATAGAGAATAAGGGGTCTGTTGTATCCATTACAGACTTCAAGAAAATCTCAGCCTTAGTCCATTCGAGGGCTACTGGGTAACTTCCATAACTTAGTGGTAAAGATAACATCCTTCAATTATACTTAAAAGTCCAAAATCCTTCCCAAAAGCAGGGCCAATAAACAGCTCGATTTTATTTTCTAGCAAACAAAATCACTTGCTTAGTGTCCTAACTAAATAGAAATTGAGATTCCTACAAACATAGCATGCCTCTAACTCAAGTTCAACCTAACAAGGCCTCGTTTGTATAGAGCCAAGAACTCCACTCAATTCTAGGGTGGCAAGCTCTGAATATCCCAAGAGCAGAGAAGATTGCTGGTACATACAATGAGCAAGCCATGTATGTAATATATGAGTTAGAAACAAAGACATGATAGAATGAATGAAAGAAAATAGAGGATGTTGTCATGTTTCAACTTTCAAGAAGCATCAAAAGTCCAGTTTAAGAAGAGCTCTATCATGTAAATGTGTACCTGAGCCGAGTAAAGCATTTGAATGTCAAATTATTTATACCTTTAACCCTAAATTTTTGAAGTAAAAAATGATAAATCTAAATATTATTGCAAATTGTAACCAACTGTAGAGACCCTTTTAGCTTAACAATATCAAAAGAGAAACAGAGCAAGTCTATAAACTTACAATTGGACAAACCCAAAGCCACGAGTTACTTCTGAACCTGTAGGCAAGAAAGTGTGTAAGAAACACGAGATTATCTCATATATCATATGAATAGTACCGAATGCACATAACAAAAGCTATTATAACGCAGAAAATCATGATGTCTCTCAAAGGAGGAAAACCAAGAAATTTCCAAATTGCCCTTCAACACAGGTCTCCGGAACAATTCATCCTTCAAAACTGTCTTTCTGAATACACGCAAGTAAACATAAAGAATATACGAGTATGAAAAACGACGTGAAATACATAAGAACTGCATGTTCTCAACCTGAAATGGCTGCTAATGTTCAAACATGGTTCCATGAAAAATCCAGTGCTACACACAAATCTGATGCGCACGGGTCTTACGTTGACTTCTATAATTATTTCAAGAAATTATACAACTCTTGTCTTTCTTGTCTTCTCTCATTCCGTTATGCTGCTTAGCTATCAAGCCAATGAATATAACAACAAATATATGAATCCCCAAACTATTATCTTTTCAATGACATCAGAAAGTCCCATATACCAACATTCTGCAGTAGTAAATCTTAAATCAATTTTATTTAAAATGCAGCAATTTGCACTATGTCAACTGCCCACCTTGATGGGTTACCATAAAGCTGCGCTTCACAGGGCCCACCTCGACGAACGCTTCTTCCAGCTGAATCAAACCCCAATAAGATTAAATAATAATAATAATAATAAAAGGGAGAAAACCTCGATGAGCTACAAATTCCAACAAGAAATCAAACAAAAAAAGAAATAGAAGAAAGAAACGCACCTCTTTGGACTTGAAAGAATAGGGGAGGTTGGAGACAAACACGGTGGCGGGACAGTGCTGCTGCCCTCCGTCGGGGCCCCGAGCGGGCCCACCACCATTCTCGTTCCTCTTACGCTTTCCCATCAGCTCTATTGATACAGTAATCTCCGGCGACGAAGAGGGGGAGGGATCAGAAACCGACGGCGAACCGGCGGCGGCGAACCGGTGAACTTGCTCGCGGAGGCAGAGGCGGAGATTTTAGGGCTCAAGGGAGTTCGCCTGTCTACTATCTCAGTTGTTATAGAAATATATGAACGGGTTCGGGTTCGGGTTCGGGTGTATTACTCAATTGATCCCTAAATCTAGATCCGAACCTGATATCCGTAGGGTTTTAATGTTTTATCCCGCTCATTTCTCTTCACCTAGCAAGAGAGCTAATCCAATTACTTTTACGCATGAAATGTGATTATTGTTTGAAATTAGGATAAGATTATATAATTACCCAAGATGATTATTAAGAGTATGTTTGGTAACCAAAGTGTTTTTTTGGTTGTGATTTTTAAAAAAACACCATGTCATGGTATTTATTTTTCAAAAGTGTTTTCAAAACACCATTTTAAAAGTTAGCATCAAGGTTGTTAATAGCGGATAGCGGCGAGGTACCGCTAAGGCTATTGCGGCAAAATAGCAGCAAACATCGCACAGTCAAATAGCGGTCAAATATAAATATATTTAAATATTCTAAATAATAAGAAAAATCATATAAAAATCTAGAAATTCTATAAATGCATACTTGATGCCTAAACATGAAATAGATGTGTAATAATTACATAATATTAACAAAGTACCATAATTATAAAGATGCTATATTTCTTCATTCATACAATAAGTTATAATAATTTCAGATGCTGATTTTTATTTTTATTTTTTATACAGGTTTTCTGGAAGTTGGGACATAATGGAGTGACAGAATAAGGAAAATTTTGATTGCAGCTGCTGATTATGAAGATCAAGCCATTTATCACATACATAAATTAATTAGTTGTAAATTACTTGTGTTATTAGTGACATTTGATAAGCTTGTTGTATGAAATATGAACGCACTATGAAGAAATTCAAGAAATATAGACATCAGATGACATCAGTTAAGGACAGAGAAGTTGAAAGAGTGCTCTGTTTGTTTCGCTTCTAGATTTGTTTGTTAAAAAAGAAGAGAAAGGTTCTATCAGTTAAGGACAGGGAAGTTGAAAGGAGTGCTCTAGTACGTGAATTCTAAATCCAATAGACTGGTTGTACTGAAATCAGCGTTGGAGGCGGCGAGGGAGTTGATTACCTGTTTCTCTGTCGCAGACGAAGCCTTGGCAACAGAGATGGAGATGTAAACGCTGGAACT
>BQKN01000729.1:714510-728541 GCA_022839385.1 Asparagus kiusianus | reverse complement strand
TCATTTCTATATTTTGGTTTTTAGGAAACCAACCAAACAGCCCCTAATACGAAAAGACCCAACAAACAAACTGCTAGAATTTCCCGCGCATCAAACAACAAACAGTCAAAATTGGAGCCTTTAATTTTCTTTTTCAAAAAAATAAAAAATAAAAAATGGAGTCTTTAAAATCTCCGAACGATTATTAAAAAAAATGGAGTCTCATTCTCAAAACAAGAATCCAAAGCCGCGCCCTCTCCCCCTTTAAAAGAAGAAACCCCCCAAACCCCCAAGATGTCTTCTTCGATCTCAAACCCTAGAAACCCTAACCCCCTCCAATGGACCGTCCACCCTCCAGGCTACGATCCTGGGCCTCGTTCGGGATCCATGACGCGCTCGGCGAACCCGGGACGGCTGGTTCGTTTGGGAGGAGAATCGACGACGATGTAGTCGGCGACGGGGGCTGCGACGACGAGGAGGAGCTGAAATGGGCGGCGATCGAGAAGCTTCCGACGTACTCGAGGGCGAGGAGGGGGGTTTTGCTGCAGGAGGAGAGGGCGGTGGAGGTTGATTTCGAGAGATTGGGATCGTTGAATAGAAGGATTCTGATTGACAGCGTGTTGAGGGCAGTGGAGGAGGATAATGGGAGGTTGTTGAGGAGACTTAGGGCTCGGATCGATGGGTATAGTTCTTCCTTTCAATTTTTTGGTATTTTTTGCGAGGGTTCGTTGCCAATATTCCTATAAAATTCAAAGTTAGGAGGGCTCGGATCGATGCGTCCCCCTTTTTATTTTGTACTACCATTTACTGAAATTCAGTTGCTAAGATTTTATTCCTCGTGATAGGAAATACTCATGAGTATTTTGATATACTATTCTTACAATTTCGGAAATATACAGTAAGTTTTCTTATGAGATTGTTGGACAAAAATTTTGAGCTAACCAAAAAGGGACTTTTGTTATTTCTGTGAAAGTGACTTGAAAAAAAAAATGGCTACCTATAAACCTAAGCTGCCAAACTTTGAGCACTTTTGTCAAAAATCAGCAACAAATTGTCTTCACTCACCTAACCCTTTTGAATATTTTATTATTTTTGTAACCATATATAAGGGGGTGAGGGGAGATGGTTTAGAGTATCGAGGCAGTGAGCATCAGTCGGAGAAAGAAAAGAAAGAGAGAGAAGAAGAGTTTTAGAGAGAAGAGAGTGAGATAAAAAGAATTTGTCTCTTTCTTTGTGTGAGTCTCTGGCAAGAGAGTGATCTCCTCTTTGTAATCTTCTCTTTGGTGATTAGTGAATTTCTCTGTTGTTCTCGCCCGTGGACATAGGTCATACTGACCGAACCACGTTAAATCTTGGTGTGCTGTTTTATTTGTCCACCCTTGTATAGACATCTTCTGTGTCTGTGAAGCCCCTCCGCTGTAACAAACTGGTATCAGAGCCTGCTTAGAGTACGTGTATCGGCTTATCGTATGCTCTGTGGCTGCCACTAAAAGTGGATCCTCCACATCAGAAAATAAGTTAGATTATCATTTACTCTTTAAAGGCATTGGGTACTATTCACGCGTACGGTACTATTCAAAAGTAATGTTACTATTCATACGTACGGTCACTGTTCATAAATATGGTTACTGTTCATAAATACAGTTACTGTTCCAGTTGGCTTCAAGATGTCTTTTACGAAGTACAAAGTGGAGAAATTCGATGGGAAAAACAGCTTTAGTTTGTGAAGAGTAAAAATGAGGGCTCTCCTAGTACAACAAGGACTGTTCAAGGTCTTGTCCGAAAAGGATAAGTTGTCGGAATCTATGCCTGATGATGAGAAAGAAGAGCTGGAGATGAAGGCGCATAGTGCCATACATCTCTGTTTGGCCGATGAGGTCCTGCGGGAGGTTGCCGATGAAGATACCGCCGGCTTGTGGCTCAAGTTGGAGAGCTTGTACATGAAAAATCTCTGACGAACAAGCTTTATTTGAAGCAATACCTCTTCACCCTTCGCATGAAGGAAGGTATGCGAATAAAGACCACTTAGATGAACTTAACACTATTCGTATGGATTTAAAGAATATTGATGTTAAAATTGACGAAGAAGATCAAGCACTCATCTTGTTATGTTCATTACCTCATTCCTATAAAAATTTTGTCAATAGCATGTTATACGGTAGAGATACACTTTCTTTGAAGGATGTCAAATCAGCCTTACATTCAAAAGAGTTAAGACAGAAAGTGTCTGTCATAGGGGGAGAGGATCAAGCTAAAGGCTTGTTCGCTCGTGGTCGTCCTGAAAAGGGTGTTGGTGGTAGAGGTAAATCTAGAAACATGTCTAGATCAAAGTCCATACCAAGAAGAAATGTTGAATGTTATTACTGTCATAAATATGGGCATATAAAACCTAATTGTTCAGCGCTCAAAGCAAAAGATAAATCACAGTCGAAGTCTGGGGATGTGAAACCTTCAGTTGCCACTGTAACCGAAGAGTCTTCTAGTTCACATGACGTTCTTTCAGTTAGTGTTAATACTCATTCACAAGATGAGTGGGTTCTTGATTCGGGTTGTTCCTACCATATGTGTCCACATAGGAATTGGTTTGTCACATCAGTTTATCGATGGTGGGAATGTCTTGTTGGGAAATAACATGCCTTACAAGACTGTTGGTATCGGATCAATTAAGATTAGAACCCATGATGGTATTGTTAGAACATTGAGCAATATCCGTCATATTCCAGAGTTAAAGAAGAACCTCATTTCTTTAGGCATCCTTGACTCAAATGGTTTTAAGTTTTTGGCTGAAGGTGGAGTTTTGAGAGTAAGTAAAGGCTCTCTTGTTGTGATGAAAGGAAAAAAGGTAAATACCCTCTATATCCTTGAAGGCAGTACAGTGACAGGTGCTGCAGCAGTGTCATCCTCAGAGGATTCAGATTCAGACACTACACATTTGTGGCATATGCGGTTAGGGCATATGAGTGAGAGAGGACTGAATATATTGAGCAAACAAGGTCTGCTTTGTGGTCAGAAAACCAGCAAATTAGATTTTTGTGAACATTGTGTTTTCGGTAAACACCATAGAGTATCCTTTAGTACCACTGTCCATAGAACCAAGGGTACTTTAGATTATATCCATTCAGATGTTTGGGGTCCCTCTCAGGTTCCATCGAAAGATGGAGCTCGTTTTCTGCTAACATTGATTGATGATTATTCCAGAAAAGTTTGGGTGTATCCTTTGAAGCATAAGAGTGATGTGTTTGCAACCTCCAAGCAATGGAAGGTTATGATTGAGAAGCAAACAGGAAAGAAAGTGAAGCGCCTCAGAACCGATAATGAGATAGAGTTTTGTTCTACAGAGTTTGATCAGTTCTGTAAGAATGAAGGTATTGTGCGTCATCGCACAATTCGACATACACCACAGCAAAATGGAGTTGCAGAAAGGATGAACAGAACACTTTTAGAAAGAGCTCGGTGCATGCTCTCTAATGCCGGTTTGTCAAAAGACTTTTGGGCCGAGGCAGTCAACACAGCTTGCTATTTGATAAACAGATCTCCTTCTACAACAATTAATTTTAAGACTCCAGAAGAGGTATGGTCTGGTGCCCCTGCTAACTACTCTCATTTAAGAGTATTTGGTTGCTCTGCTTATTTTCATGTTAATGATGGTAAGCTTGAACCCAGAGCAAAGAAAGCTATCTTTCTAGGATATGCTACTGGGTGAAGGGATATAGATTGTGGTGTTCTGATCCCAAGTCACCTTAATTTATTATTAGTAGGGATGTTACTTTTGATGAAAAATCCATGCTTCACCCGAGAAAGGAGTTTGTTATTGATACTACAGGTACTGAAAAGGAGTCTAGCAAACAGGTGGAGCTAGAGAGCTCAACTTCAAAGAGAGTGCTTGAGGGCGTTCATGTTGAACCAGTTGATACTGAGGAAGGTTCAACTTCAGATGTTGATACATCACAAGAGCAACAATATAATATTGCCACCGGGAGAACAAAACGGTAGATCCGACCGCCTCAACGCTATACAGACATGCTTGCTTATGCTTTGAGTGTAGCAGAATCGATTAAGGTTCCAGAGCCTTCTACTTATAAGGAGGCTATTAGTGGCAATGAGGCTGCAAATTGGACTATTACGATGACTGAAGAGATGGAGTCTCTCCACAAGAACCAGACATGAGAGCTAGTGAAACCACCAAGGGGACAGAAGATTGTTGGCTGTAAATGGGTCTTCAAGAAGAAAGAAGGAGCTCTGGATACAGATTCTGTAAGGTACAAGGCACGCTTGATAGCTAAAGGCTACAGTCAGACCGAAGGTGTGGACTTCAATGAAGTATTCTCTCCAGTTGTAAAACACACCTCAATTCGCGTGTTGCTTGCCATGGTTGCTCATTTTAATTTGGAGCTTGAGCAACTTGATGTGAAAACAGCTTTTCTACATGGCGAGCTTGAGGAACAGATCTTTATGCATCAGCCAGAGGGATTCATTGTTGAAGGTAAAGAAGATCATGTGTGCAGGTTGAAGAAATCTCTTTATGGGTTGAAACAATCTCCGAGACAGTGGTATTTGAGATTTGATACTTTCATGATTGAGCATGGTTACTCTAGGAGTAAATATGATAGTTGTGTTTATCATAAAAAACTCAATGATGGTTCTTTTGTATATTTGCTTTTGTATGTTGATGACATGTTGATTGCAGCTAAAGATATGTCAGAAATCAACGAGTTGAAATCTCAACTCAAACATGAGTTTGAGATGAAGAACTTGGGAGCAGCAAAAAAGATTTTAGGGATGAAGATCCACAGGAACAGGCGAGAAGGAAATTTATTCATATCTCAGGAGAAATACATCAAGAAGGTGTTAGAGAGATTTGGCATGCTTGATGCCAAGCCTGTGAAGACTCCGCTTGCTGCTCATTTTCGTCTTTCAGCAGATTTGTCACCTCAGACTGAGGAGGAGGAGCAGTACATGTCTTGTGTTCTTTATGCGAGTGCAGTTGGAAGCATTATGTATGCGATGGTTTGCACCCGTCCAGATATTTCACATGCAGTCAGTGTTGTGAGTCGGTACATGGATAAGCTTGGAAAGGTCCATTGGTAGGCTGTGAAATGGATACTTAGATATTTGAGAGGATCTGCTAATATTAGTTTGTATTTTGGCAGGAACACAGACTCAGATTGCAAAATACTTGGCTATTCTGATTCAGATTATGCGGGTGATTTGGATAAGAGACGATCCCTGACAGGTTATATATTCACTCTTTCAGGTAGTGCCATTAGTTGGAAGGCGATTCTACAGTCGACAGTTGCTTTGTCTACTACAGAGGCAGAGTATATGGCAGTGATAGAAGCAGTAAAAGAAGCTATTTGGTTGAGAGGTTTGGTTGAAGATCTCGGCTTACACCAAGGTGTTACCACGGTATTTTGTGATAGCCAGAGTGCTATACATTTGACGAAGCATCAGATGTATCATGAAAGAACCAAACATATAGATGTCAGGTATCATTTCATCAGAGAAATTAAAGTCATCAGGATTGAGAAGATTGGTACTGCAGATAATCCAGCAGATATGATGACGAAGCCCGTACCTTCGCGCAAGTTTGAGCATTGTCTCGAATTGCTTGGAGTTCGACAAAGCGGAGGTTAAGCCCGTAAGGGGCTTCTGGCAAGACAACAAGAGTTTAGAGAAGATCTTCATTTTCAAGTCAAGGTGGAGATTTGTGAAAGTGACTTGAAAAAAAAAATATGGCTGCCTATAAACCTAAGCTGCCAAACTTTGAGCACTTTTGTCAAAAATCAGCAACAAATTGTCTTCACTCACCTAACCCTTTTGAATATTTTATTATTTTTGTAACCATATATAAGGGGGTGAGGGGAGATGGTTTAGAGTATCGAGGCAGTGAGCATCAGTCGGAGAAAGAAAAGAAAGAGAGAGAAGAAGAGTTTTAGAGAGAAGAGAGTGAGATAGAAAGAATTTGTCTCTTTCTTTGTGTGAGTCTCTGGCAAGAGTTTTAGAGAGAAGAGAGTGAGATAGAAAGAATTTGTCTCTTTCTTTGTGTGAGTCTCTGGCAAGAGAGTGATCTCCTTTTTGTAATCTTCTCTTTGGTGATTAGTGAATTTCTCTGCTGTTCTCGCCCGTGGACGTAGGTCATACTGACCGAACCACGTTAAATCCTGGTGTGCTGTTTTATTTGTCCACCCTTGTATAGACATCTTCTGTGTCTGTGAAGCCCCTCCGCTGCAACAATTTCTTCTATCATTAGCAGACACAAAACATGAATAATCTACAGACATTGTCGGCCAAAAAATTCCTAAGTATTTAGGATTCATTTGAAATATTTGTAAACTAACTATAATACAGATTTCCTTGAACATCTAGATGAGAAACTGACATTGACAAATAATAGGTAAAAATGGGCTTAGACCCCTTGTTTGATTGTGTCTTGCACTTGTCCATTTGCTCAAAGTCGTTTTAGTCTGGATCCTAAAGGTCTAAAGAAATTTGGTTTAGTTGCAAATAAATGAGTTACAAAGGCATACCTTGGATGTCCTTTCATTTAGGATGAAAATGCCCTAGCTTGTTCGTGAATATGAGGAGTTTGAGAGGTGGCTAAACATACTGGATTTAGGATTATAGAGATTGTGGTTTGTTGCTAGAAGAGGTAGAAGAGAATGTAGTGGTAATAGTAGCAGTAGTACTACTACTACTAATAATGATAATCATCATCATCGTCATCATCATGAAGCCCCTTTATGTTCTCTCCCTTATCATTGATGACTACGCAAAGGCATCTCTCATTAAATGTTTTGTGTACGCATCTGTGTCTACATTTAAGTATCATCGGAGACAGACAATTTCATTTTGATCTGGGGATCTGGATAAAATCTTTTTCTCAAGAGGCTAGTGTGAAATCAAGGTCAAAGGAATGGGTCAAAAAAAATTCGCGAGAAACAATTTGACTGAGGCAGAGAAATTTTATGACTGCATGCTATGATCATGAACAAATGTTTAACTGTACTTTGAAATAATTTGAACAGGGTTGGGATTGAGCTTCCAACTGTAGAGGTACGATTCGAGAAGTTGTCAGTGGAGGGAGATGCTTATGTGGAAAGTAGGGCGCTTCCCACTCTTGTGAATGCCACCTTGAATACAGTAGAGGTAATACTCCTAACTGTTCTCCATATCTTTTTCACTAGATATGTACCCATAAACTCCCTGTGCTTTAATTATATTTCTCTTTATTGAAAACTAATGAATGTTTGCAACTTTACGCGGGAAACTTCCTTTTGAATCTTAGTGCCACTAGAAGAAATTAGTGGAGCTTATGAACCTGGGAATTAAACAAGGTTTCCAGCTAAAGGAAATCGTTTTTCTTTTTTAAAACTTTCTGGACAAATATAACAGATTGGAAGAAAAGCTGTTTTCTCTGTTGAATGTCATTTTCTTTTTTTTCTCCCTTTTATGGGAAGCAACAATGCACAACAGTCAGGAAAAAAAATTCTTCACAAAAGATGGTTTTGAATGTGCAGTGTTCCACCGTATGAAGAAGATACAGTATTGCATAAGAATAAGACCCATGTCTCATCAAAAGAAATCCCTAGGTGAAATGTATGCCAAAAAAAACTAATACTATTACCAGACATGGGCCATTATTACTTGTGTAGCCATGCACTTCAGCACTTTCCAATAGATAGTAAATTTCCTTGTAAAAAAAATTAAAAGCTACAAATATTAATGAAGGTTATTAATCCTTTTGTTTTACACCTTACATCAGAATTGTCAATATAATTTTTAGCTTTCGTCAGCACTTTTCTCCTTTAAATCTAAAGTAATAGCATAACTGTTACATTAAGCCTGTTATTTATGGATGCCAAAAATCTTCATGCTTATTTCTTAAGTAGAATTATCACCATATGACAAAGGTTAAACAGAGAATTTCCAATCTTATTTCCTATGCTGTTCTGCAGGGAATACTCAGGCTTTCCACATCTAAGAAAAGGACTGTGAAAATACTTTCTAGTGTAAGCGGAATTGTGAGGCCATCAAGGTATTTAACTGAAAAAACTCTCTTTTCTCATGATTTTTCATAGCATCTTTTTCCAGCATTTTCACCTAACCTAAGCTGTAAAATTTATGATTGGATACTCTAGTGTGCCTATAAATTACTGCTTAGGGCTCTGCATCATATTTTTTTTAATATCAACCTTTTGATCAAAGGCTTGTTAACTAGAAGAGAATGAGAATTGTTCCCTCAAAAAAAAAAAAAAAAAACCTAGAGAATGGATCTTTTGTTCAATGAATACTCCTCCCTTGATGGTTAACATAAGGTTGGAAAGGAATTAAATTATTTGGATATTTTATACCCTAATCACCTTGCTGCAGCTTTAGCAGCACTATCATAAGGATCTCCACCTAAAAATATGTGGATCAGGAATCATGTAAATTGAAAGTTTAGCCGGTAGTCGAATTTGTTTTGTGAATGATAAACTATTTCATTTCATCCTGCTGATGTCTCCAAGCCACTTGCATTTCATTCATGAATATTGTGGAGAATGGAGATCCTTATGAATGTATCAAGATTGGATTTTAGACTTACATAGAAAGAAGTTCCCATAGGAGAGAAAGGGAGAACTGAAACCATGTGGTTCAAAAGCTTATGCCGATAGATTTAGTTGTCCCATTTGCTCGGTTATTGAAACTTTATGATGTATACACTTGATATACCTGAGTGATGGATCCAAGGTTTGGTGTGTGTCCGTGTGCGGGTGCGTGTTGTGTATTTGCATGTTGTGGGTATGAGGGATGTGATTTAGGGCATGAAGAGCGATGACAATGCTATTAAGTATAATGTTTGTAGACAAGGAAACATGGCGTAGAAATGTCAATACGTTATTTGAAGTCTGCTGACTGATAATATATGTTAATTGAGCAAGAAACATATTAGAAATGTCAAGCTGATATACTGACAGTTTTACCAAAGACCGCTTTGTGTATATCAGCAGATTCTTTAGCTTCTTAGTTTGACATAGTAGGTAGTGATTAAGAATTCATCAGTCACGCTCACACACCATAGGAGGCTTGGGATACTTCTAACTTGGTAACTGTTGAATGAATGGTTGTTATTGAATCATAAGTTAAGTTTTAGACATTTACATTTTGTTATTACTCAAAATCTTTTTCCCAGGATGACGTTGCTTCTTGGACCCCCAGGATCAGGGAAAACAACTCTCTTGCTTGCTCTTGCAGGAAGATTAAATAAGAAGCTTGGAGTACGTCATTAAAATCACTTATTCTGGCCATTAAATGTATTTCTTGTATCTGCATGCATCTATTTAGGTACTTCACTTGATTGACTTTTTTCACATTGATGTCACTTTCAGGTGTCTGGTAAAATTACTTATTGTGGCCATGAGTTTTCAGAATTCATTCCTGAGAGGACCTCAGTTTATATTAGCCAACATGATCTTCATAATGCTGAGATGACTGTTAGAGAGACACTGGATTTTTCAGGGTGCTGTTTAGGGGTTGGGACCAATTATGATATGCTATTGGAACTTCTAAGACGGGAAAAGGCTGCAGGAATTAAACCAGATCCTGAAATTGATGCTTTCATGAAAGTGACATCACTGGAAGGTCAGCATACTAATTTAGTCACAGATTATGTTCTGAAGGTATGTTCCTCTAGCTCATAAAAAGTAAAATAGTTGATATACCAGTCAAATTTGTAAAGTTAACCCATCAAGTTTGTCGAACAGATCCTTGGTCTGGATATCTGTGCAGATACTATTGTTGGAAATGAAATGCTAAGAGGCATTTCTGGAGGGCAGAAGAAGCGTGTGACTATTGGTAAGCGACGTAGCGTATTGCATCTAGCCTTGATACAGTAAAGAAAGAGTGTTAAATCAGGACAGAACTTAGGCCTTAACCCGTGCAAATATTCCATAGTTTTATTTTAAATTGTGTAGTTGGCTAACAAACTGATGTTTTCATCTAACAAAGGCTGTTCATGGGCAGCAACCAGGACCAGAACTTAGGTTTCACCCTTGGACCGGTTGATAAAGTACGTTTTGCCATAATAGGATTTAGCAAAATTTTTATGGTTTCTTATTTCTAAAGAAGTATAAAGACTACGACAAGGTAATTTTTTAAACGAAATGTGTTTATGCACATGAGATAGTGGTATTCAAAGTTACTCATTTCACTTTTAATCGAGCATTCAAATTCACATTCCTGGTGGCATATTCGTGCTTGAACTGCCTTTCACACGTATAGATATCTAGTTATTTTAACATCTAATCTTTTATTCCAAAGAGAACCTTGGAAAGGAAATAAAAGTGCACTTTTATGTAATTCATTTGGGAATGAAATCATTTTTTGCCTAATTATATTTGTCTACCATTCTTATTTCTCATTGCTGGGAAATAAGTTTGTCCTTATTGTAGAGAATGAGAGAAGGTGAAGTTATTATTCATCTCACCCTAACCACTCTTAAATAGAGATTAGGAGGATATTACAAAGCATGTATTAAATAAAATCATATCCAATCATATCTCATAATATTTTCTATATCTAAATACCATTAATATCAAACACTTCCCCTCAAGCTGGAGCATCTATTACTATATATGTCCAGCTTGTTACAAATCAAAATAAAACAACTAGTTACAAGAGCTTTGACAATGTCATCTTTGTCGGAAATACTTAAAGATGTCAGCAATCAGAAAAGCATGGTAACAGCCAGTAGAAACCCTAGAGGGGTCAGCCGATAGAGAGAAACCTTACCGGGTCAGCCAATAGAAACCCTAGGCAAGTTAGCCAGTGGAGAGAAACCCTAGGCGGGTTAGCTAATAGAAGCAATGTTAGAATCAACTACATACTTTTGCATCTAACTAGTGTGAGATAAGGAAGAGTGATACTATTCATGATGAAGTGAGGGTTACTGTTCAACAATGAACGATACCATGATGAATAGTGCCACCCCCCTTTTTTTTGAGGTTTTCAATAAAGATCTAGTGAACAAATGATGTAGAAATCAAAGATGTTGTCGAAGCCGCAGAAGATGTTGTAACCATCGAGGGGAGCAAGAAGGTCATGCAAAACCCCCTCGATAGCCTCGAGATATAGAAAGATGGGAGAAGTTGCTAGGATCGGGTAGTTCTGGTACCATCTAGAGAATGAGAGAAGGCAAAGTTATTATTCACCTAATCCTAACCTCTCATAAATAGAGATTAGGAGGATATTACAAAATAAGTATATCATATCCAATCACATCTCATGATATCACAATAATATCTCATAATATCCCCTAAATCTAAATACCAGTAATATCTAACACTTATATTGTAATTTTATATAGCTTTAAAGTATATTTTGTAATTTTATATAGCTTTCAAGCATATTACACTTATGTTTTCCACAATTCAGTTTAATATTTTTGGACTGTCAAGTCATTTGGCTTCATGGATACTGACAGTTGAAATCAGGGTTGACAGTTGTACTTGATCAATTCTTTTGCAAAACTTTCTTTCTGACTTTGATCTTGTTCCATATCTAATCCATTTAACGAAAAAACTCTTACATGGCAATGATGCAAGTTCCTTTGTTCTTGTTCTGGCTTCAGGTGAGATGCTGGTTGGACCTGCCAAAGTATTATTCATGGATGAGATATCAACTGGACTAGACAGTTCCACTACCTTTCAGATTGTGAAATTCCTGAGACAGATGGTTCATGTGATGGATTGTACTATGATTCTCTCTCTACTTCAACCTTCACCTGAGACTTTTAATCTTTTTGATGACATTATCCTACTGTCGGAGGGTCAAATTGTCTATCAAGGCCCTCGTGATAGAATCTTGGAGTTTTTTGAGGGTATAGGTTTTAAATGTCCTGAAAGGAAAGATGTTGCTGACTTCCTTCAAGAGGTAACTTCGAAGAAGGACCAAGAACAATACTGGTTTAACAAGACAGAACCTTACAGATACATTTCAGTGCCAGAGATTGTACAGAATTTCAGCTCTTTCACTACTGGGGAACAGCTTAGGGAAGATCTTAGAATTCCATATGATAAATGTTGTACACATCCTGCTGCACTGGCAGATGTGAAGTATGGAACATCTAGATGGAAACTGTTTAGAGCCTGTTTTTCAAGGGAATGGTTACTGATTAAACGGAATTCTTTTCTCTACATATTTAAAACTACTCAAATAGCAATTATGTCAGTGATAACTATGATTTTGTTTCTGAGGACTCAGATGTATCATGAGACAATTGCCGATGGAGGAAAGTACTTAAGTGCTTTATTTTTCAGTTTGGTAAATATGATGTTTAATGGAATGGCTGAGCTTCAAATGACTGTTCGTAGGCTTCCAGTCTTCTATAAGCAACGAGACTACTATTTCTATCCTCCATGGGCTTTTGGATTATCAATGTGGGTCCTCAGGATCCCTCTATCAGTACTTGAATCAGGAATATGGGTGTCTATCACCTATTATGGGATTGGATTTGCTCCAGCTGCCAACCGGTAAACCTCCATTATTCTATAATAAACACTGAAAAACTTGAAACTATTGATTTTCTTACTGCGTTGATATTTACTAGTTTAGGAAATGAAACTTACCAATATGGATATCTTTCTTTCTTTTATTGTTTATTTTTGTTTCAAATGCCTAATGTCAAGATATATGGCCAACACTGACCTTTAGAGGATTGTATTACAAACATGATCAGGTTCTTTGCGCAGTTCTTGGCATACTTCTTTATACATCAGATGGCTCTTGCTCTATTTCGTCTCCTTGCGACTGTTGGAAGAACTCCTGTTATTGCCAGCACAATTGGAAGATGTGTCTGTCTATTAATGTTTGTACTGGGAGGATTCCTAATTTCCAAAGGTTATTAGTTTCTTTTAGTTGCTATGTTCTTCTATGTTCATGTGGGAGTGAGCTTCCCTCTGATGTAAATCAGTAATGATATTTGCTTGTGCCTTGGCTTTTATAGTACTCGAAATGGCATAATAATTATTCATTCTTCTATTTCCGCCTTTTTTGTTCATTACTTCTAAGTTTATCTTCTATTGAAACTTCAATGCCTGTATTAGTTACTGAGCTCTAGTGTGTTCATATCTAGAATTCTTATGCTTCTTCTCTACCTACAGACAACCTCCTTTCATGGTTGACATGGGGCTACTGGATTTCTCCAATAACGTATGCTCAGAATGCTATATCAATCAATGAATTCCTTGATAACAGATGGAGCATTGTAAGGAATCTTGTCACATTATTATGATATTTTATAAAATTGTCTGCTCTCCTGGATCTTAAACATCTCTATATATAACTGGAGCTATAAAAGCTTCTTTCGTTGGATCCAATATCTGAAATAACGCGGGTTCAATTTTTTCTGTGTCACAGGTAAATAATGACACAACCATAAATGCATCCACAGTTGGGAAAGCATTTCTTAAATCAAGAGGCATGCAGGTGAAAGAAAATTGGTATTGGATATCTATAGGAGCACTCGCCGGATTTTCTTTATTTTTCAATGTCTGTTCTATTGCTGCATTGACTTATCTAAATCGTAAGCTATCACTTCAGTATCATCCTTTTTCTTTACTGAAGTTCCTGTATTTGATATGCACGCTACATGGGTATTGCAGCTTTTGGAAGTTTCCGAACGGTGATAAATGGTAATAGAGAAGAGCCCGAGGGATCATCATCTACTGAACATATGCAATCTAAAATGTCGGAAATGAGTACAACATCTGTTGCACATCTGTTTCGAGGTATGAGATCAGAAACTACTTCTACAGTCTTTATCACTGTCTTTATCCCTCTTCGCATCTGCTCTATCTTGCATATAAATGTTTTTCTACGAATCTCGGTGGCCCTATCTTGCAAATAAATGTGTTCAATGAGACTTGTCTGCAAAGAATGGAACATTGGCGCCAATTTAAAAACCTGTAATATTAAGTTCACAAACTTTGACTGGCCTTATTTATCCATAACCTAACACTATAAATGTCAAAAGGCTCGACATTTGTATAGCTTTAGACTTGTATATTTCTCTGT
>BQKN01000729.1:701561-714410 GCA_022839385.1 Asparagus kiusianus | reverse complement strand
CCCCGACCAACAACCAAAAAAAAAAAAACCCCATCCCACTCCACCCTGCCAACAATATACCCCCTCCTTGCAATCTTGCATGCCGCACCACTCATAAGCACGCACGCTGATATACAATATTATGCATGCATGAACACATACATACACAGAGATATCACACACTTTAGAGGACCGCTTAGTGTTATGATTTATCCACCACTTTTGGGATATATTCAGACTTTTGGTAAGGGTAAGCTGATTTTTGTACTTTTAGTGGACTGGGAATTTTGCATGTTGTGCTATTTACTAGCTTGATTATGACAAAGTTGTGGGCCAATTGTGAGATTGCAGTTGCAAATTACCGTCAAAATTACTAGAGATGTTTTGATTTGCTATTTGTCTGACTTTTTTTGGGTTAGGGGGGCTAGTTAGGGGTGGGGGGCACCTACTTTGCACTTTAAAAGCTGGTTATGGTTGAATTAAGCTAAATTCCAAGGGTAAAACTAGATCAACACCTCCCTATTTCTTCATTACCTTTTTTATTCTAAAGAACATGTGATTCATGGATTGAGCTCGGTGGCATTTACATATTTGTTATGGAGGTCACTTGGCTTATTTCCCATGGATTTACTTTTCACAAAGGATGTTTTTTTAATGCAATTTGCATCTGGATAACTGCATTTACCCACTATGGACCTTACTTATATAGATAACTTTAGAGAGAGGAAAATGTGGATGTGCTTGTCTAGAATTATTCAAGGCCTTTGGTAATATGTGAAAGAAGGGTTAATATTCTCATCACCACAGGTATTCAATTAGCCGGAGATCCAGTAAACAACACATCTGAGTCTGTTGGTGTTATTTCCTGTGCACTGCGAGAAATGCCATTAACTTTTCAGCCCCTTTCTCTCTCTTTCAACCATGTCAACTACTACGTAGAGATGCCTAAGGTGAGTAAGCTCTCTAAAGAAGATTCATGAAGTTTCAATGGAGTTCCAGAAAAGATTTTTCTTTGCTAGTTAGATAAATGGATCATGGCATGGTGGCGAGTTCTGAATTTTAAATGCCTAAACGAAGTTTATAGTCTAAAATTCTGTAGAATTTTTTCTTTTTTCTAAATTTAAGGTGCCCATTCAATTTTACTTGGTTTTTTGTATTCTAACTAAGATATAAGAAGACATTATTGTTGATGATTAAACTGCAACATTGCCGTCAAATGTTGTCGAATATGGATAGGAACTATTTCTCATTACGTCCTTTTTTGGACTGAAGTCAAAAACCTTTTTTTTGCTATCATTTCTTTCCAGAGCATAATTTTATATTTTTCTTCAAGATAAGTTATGCTTAAATGTTGGTATTGTAACTTTATGAGCTTAATTTATTTCTGTTAGTATGATGTCCTCAATGTCAACTGTCAAGGAGATAACTTTTGGCTTTTTCCGCATTTTTTTTTAACACTTATTACAAAATGTGTATTCATATGGTGTAACCCCTAACCAAATTTTTTCCTTCAATATTTAATAACTAAGATTTCTTGGATAATACTGTATTAACAGATAGTATAATAAAGTTGTTTGGTCTTAGCGACACGTCAGTTCTACATTTTGATGACGTAATAATTTTAATAAATGGCAATAACTCTTCTCAGGAAATGAAATCCCGGGGAATTGAAGAAAGTCGTCTTCAGTTACTACATGATGTAAGTGGCACCTTCATGCCAGGCGTCCTCACAGCATTAGTTGGTGTTAGTGGTGCTGGAAAGACTACCTTAATGGATGTCCTTGCTGGGAGAAAAACTACAGGATATACTGAAGGGACGATTAACATTTCTGGTTACCCTAAAAGCCAGGAAACATTTGCTAGAGTTAGCGGTTACTGTGAACAAAATGATATCCATTCCCCAAATGTAACTGTTCATGAATCCCTGATTTACTCAGCTTGGCTTCGTCTTGGTCGTGATGTCAATTTTTCCGTCCGAAAGGTACTTCACTCTGATTGTGTTCCATGATAGCGGTAAGGTTTTTGCTGCACAAAATCTAAATAGAGTTGTTATAGAAATGTTTTTAATAGGTTTCCTTGTATCATGCCATTATCATTTGGTCACTTGTGGATTAAATTGAAAACTCTCTTTGTCTGAGCAATAATTACTCAATGTATTCTTTATTGTGATTTATTTCCCATTTTCTAATTCCCTTTAGCATTGTTACCGTAGTGTAGTTGTAGCATGGAGTTTTTGCTGCATGAATTCCAAAACCAATAACACACTTATGATTCAGTTGATGTGACCAACATGACTCCGAAATAGCAAAGTAGTAAGTAGATGTCTAGATTGAAACCAAAGTAATAAATTGACCTACATTTGATTTTTACTCTTTAGTTTCAATTTAATCTTTGACAAAGTCACCTGTTTTGGTTCCTTAAAACCTTATTTTTGCAGTCTGTAAGTGGCAATTGATGCTGTCCTTCAATGGAAGCCCTTCCCCTAGGTTATGAATAATATAGTTATATTTTGAACGCAGATGTTTGTTGATGAGGTTATGGATCTCATCGAGCTTAATCCCTTAAAGAATGCATTGGTGGGACTTCCAGGTGTATATGGTTTGTCGACAGAACAGCGAAAGAGGTTAACAATCGCTGTCGAGTTAGTTGCAAATCCATCCATTATTTTCATGGATGAACCTACAACTGGACTTGATGCTAGAGCAGCAGCAATTATTATGAGAACAGTGAGGAATACAGTCAATACAGGGAGAACTGTTATTTGCACGATACATCAACCAAGTATTGACATTTTTGAATCTTTTGATGAGGTATGCTATGATTTTCTTACTATGCTAGAGTACTGTCATGTTTTACTTTTGTCCTATACGTAAGCAGTACTTAACTTGATTCACTCTGGTTTCAGCTGTTATTGATGAAACGTGGAGGACAAGTCATATATGCAGGAGCTCTTGGCCACAAGTCAGAAGATATTATAAAGTATTTTGAAGTAAGTATCCCTTCTAGATGTTTTACTTGGTTAACTCTAGAATACTTTGTTAATGCTATGGGCCTTAGGAAATAAACTTGTCTGTCCTTGGAACTTTTCAAGATCAACCCATAAAATATTATATATTTATATATTAAAGTCTGAAGTTTCAATATTGTTTTTAAAGACCCTGCCACTACACAAGAACTCCAAAGTTGTAGTGAGGGTTATATTTTTATATTCTAACATGCCCCAATAGATTGTGCACCCTTTTTTATGGGCCAAAACCTGGCTCCACATAGTAGTGTCAAATTTTAGAAAATCAGGTTTATATTCATGTCTGATGTAATTTGAACTTGGGTTGCCGTGATACCATCTTAAAGTGCCAACAATTACACCAAAACTCCGAAGTTATGGTGAGGGTTAAATTTTTACATTCTAACAATTGTCAAATCGACAACTCAAAAAAATTTAAGTTGGCTCCAAAGCGCTCATCTTTTTCAGTATATGCATTCACCAGTTTATGGATATACTTGTGAACTCCCTAATTATTTAATTAATCCAAATTAGGGATCTTCCCAGTATATCCTGACTGTTAGATGGAGAAATTAACAAGTTGGTTTGACATGACTTAAATGACTTTAGGCGCTAATTTGGAACAATTAGGATTTAAGGTGTTAATTTGGACATGTGATAATTTTGGAATTTCATATAGAAAAACCCAATTTAACTAATTTGGCATTTCATTTTTCCTATTTAATGCTGTTTCAGGATAAGTGTAGAGTGTTTTACTCTAGATATACACTATATATACTCTTATGTTTAGAACAGAACCTGTGGGAGGCAAGAGTATAGTGAAATAGTACATAAAAGTGCGGTCATTAGCTTCACACTATAATTAAACATCACTCCACCTGGTTCTATCCAGTTCTCGCCTGTAATTTGGTGGGAGAATTGTAGTTCTCTCTGTAAATGAGTAGACATTCATTGATGGAAATTAGGAATATTGAGAAGGTAATATAACAGGCTCATGCTTGTATGAGTGCTAAGCGATAGAAATATGAGAACACATCGCTTCAGAAGATATCATTAGCGAAGAGGTAGTACAGTTTATTAGCCAACACGATTATAGTTCCAGGTTAGCATCATTTGATGTCTCACATTGTCTTGGAAGTGTTCAGGCTTGATTAGATGTCAGAGTTTTCAATTTGATTCCCATGCATCATGCAATCCCAGTTGTTAAGGAATTCAGTTCTTCCAGCAACCAAAGCACACTAAAGTTTTCTGTACGAATTTTTAAAATAATTATCTGCTTGATTACTTACGCTGCTAATTTTTCATACTGCTGCAGTAAATGTTTATCCTCCTTTATAATGAGGGAGTATTCATAACATCATCTGGGTAAAACTTGTATTAAATGGGTTTTGCCCTCTTCTACATTTGTATGTAGTTCACTTCTTCCAAATTAATCAATTCAGAATGTAATTTATCGTCATTGTTGAATTGGCAGCAATAATTGATGTCTATGTCCAACAAAAATTAATTATTGTATCATCCTTCTGGACTTAGAGCCTAAGTTAATTGTAAATTGTAAATTTTCTTTTCTTTGTCATAGTGATCCATGTGGTATCTGGTAATGCATCATGCAATCTCAGTTGTTAAGGAATTCAATTCTTCCAGCAACCAAAGCACACTGAAGTTTTCTGTACCAATTTTTTTTGATAATCCTCTGCTTGATAACTGTAATTCTGCACATTTTTCATAGTGCCTTTGTAAATCTTTATCCTTGTTTAGACTGAGGGAGTGTTCATAGTATCATGCTGACAAACCTCATATTAAATGGGGTTTGCCCTCTTTTACATCCGTATGTGGTTCACTTTTCCCAGATTAATCAATTCAAACTGTTATTTCTTGTAATTATTAAATTGGCAGCACTAATTGATGTCTACGTCCAACATAAAAATTTATTGTATAATCCTTAATGAATTAGAGCCTAAGCTGATTGTAAATTTTCTTTTCTTTTTCATGGTGATCCATGCGGTATCTGGTAATGTTGTTGGGATTAATTGATGTTGAGGTTCTGCAGATCAAATCAACATTTGGTACATTAGTTGCAGATAACTAAGTAGGCTACAGATTTAGAGGAAAATAAAAGAATGATTTGTGATGTCTGTAGTCTCATTGTATTGTCATTGATAAATTACTGACATGAGACTTGTACATGGTTAATCAGTAATAATGATATGATATGCTTAATGCATTAAGTTGCACTAGAAAATTCAGGGATCAACTCGAAAGACTTCCACTGCAATAGTTGATTCACTTGCAAATCCATGTTGCAGGCTATTCCAGGGGTACCCAAGATAAAAGATGGTTACAATCCTGCTACATGGGCGCTGGAGATTAGTTCACCTTCAGTTGAAGCTCGCCTTGGTATAGATTTTGCTGAAGTTTATGCTAATTCATCCCTTTATAAGTAAGTGCGTATGTACAAAAATTTCATTTTTTTCAATTTCCGATAATGCAATGATTCTCTTTATACTTCCTTTTCGGAAAGAATAAAAAACTATACTTCTTCATGCTCTCTTTTCAGAAAGAATCAAAAACATATCAAAGAGTTGAGCAGCGCTGCACCAGGACCTAAAGATCTATATTTTCTGACCAGACATTCCCAAAGCTTTAGAATTCAATATATGGCATGCCTTTGGAAACAACACCTGTCTTACTGGAGAAATCCGCAACACAACGGCATCCGTTTTTTGCTTACTATTGCTTTTGGACTTATATTCGGCATTGTATTTTGGAATACGGGTAACAGTATGTAAGTGCAAGCCTCAGCATCCACAGTTTTTTCCATTTTCATTTTTATGTATATGTTTTTTCAGTCTTACAATGATCAATATAAATTTCATGAGATTAGATAGGATTTGAACACTACAGAAAATTTATTATCATAAACATTAAACATTGTGTGATTTTTAGATTATTATTCAATTAATAGGGGAATAAAACTTTTGTGGCCTCCTTTAGCATTTGTTTCTAACAAAGATGTGTAAATAATGTTGTTCATCTTTGAGTTTCCTTCTAAACTTTCATTCTTTCTTTCTTTTAGGTGCCGTCTGAACCTTATGGTTCATATGGCCATATCTTTTGTTTGGTTCCTCCTGCTAGTCTTCTTAGTTAAAATTCCTTTATATGTAATTTGCAGAAACATAATGCAAAAATGTTGCTCCTCCTGATCTTATTTTTCTTTCTCATGACTTTTAATGTTAGCATCCATGTTTATAAATGGATACATTGCTAAACCGTCAGTTTGTAGATTAACTTTTTGACCTAAATTCGTGTAGAAGTAACGTATGTAATATTTTCTGCTTTTAGGTGCCTTAGGATTCTAGATGTACTTATTGCCAAGTGTTAAACTTACTCAGAAACATATGGTGCATAAATGATGTTCCAATGTTTTAGGCAAAAAAATTATGCTTTTGGGTGTGTTTCTCCAAAAATAGAACTATTACCGGAAATAGAGAGACCCTGAACACATGCTAGCATCATCTTTTTTTAAGGTATATGAACAATTTTTATTCATCATCTGTAAGCATTATATACATAATCTCATCCCAGGCATACCCAGGACTCTACAAAACCTGATAAACTCCAAGCTAGCTCAACATGTGGAGCAGAACAACATAAAACTTGGAAACTTTAAGACTTACAACCATTACAAAGAGTCAACCCAGATTTAAATTCAATAGGGACTGGATTATTATAGACAGCCACAAGAGAGCAAGTCTTAATCGACTTAACAACAGCCTCAGTACTCCTGGATACACCGAATGCAATGGTGCATTCCTCTCAATTCAAATTGCATAAATCGTAGATGCCAAAGCTGCAAAGCACACTTCCTCACCAAACTGATATAACTTTTCCTCCTCCAGTGGATTGTAAACCTTTGCATGATGCCACATACAGCTCCTGTGTTTAAACCCCAGCCAATTCATAATATTCGACCATACTTCTGTAGAAAATATGCATTCAAAGAATAAATGATATTGGCTTTCCACATCTAATCCACATAGTAAGCAGCAATTACTTGATATGATCCCCCTTTTCATGAGTCTGTCTTGGGTAAGCAGTCTCCTTCAAATCATCAACAAAAATATGAATGCATGCTTTGGTACATTAAGAGAACTCCAAGCCATTATATACCATGGTGAAGTAGCAGATGAGGAACAAATATTACCATAAGCTACAGCTGTCTTGAACTTCCCAGAAGAAGACCATTTTCTGAACTTAAGAAGAGTATTCTCATAAGAACCCCATTTTGCAAAATATGTGCATCTCACTTTCAGGAGTTGTTTCCATGCCAGCATCATCATCTGTTATTCCTTTCTACTTTTTGGTAGAGAATATAGATCACCATTAAACTATGCTAATCTGCATAGTTAATCTAGACTGTGGACCTTGGTACTTAGTAGACTATACCCAGCTTTATGTTTCAACTTTTGTGTTTTCTTTAAACAGTTTTTTTCTGGTAGAGAAGACTGAAGAGCCTAGATAGTTTTGTACAGCTAGCCTTTCAGGCCAGTCCCAACACAACGTGTTTGATTGGTATAACTTCTTTAAATAACTTGCGTACATGAGTTTGCTGTCGTTCATGTACCCTGAGTTAATATGAGAAGGCATATCACATAGTTTGTCTTTGGTTTTTCTCATTGCTACAGAAGTTCATTCAAGGTGTTTTAAATTCAAATACTGCAGTCCAAATCAAAGATTCTTGTCTTCAGCACAGTTCCTTTGTTATATTCTTGATATATCGTATGTAAGAATATCATATGTGATTTCTGTGTTGATAGATTTCTCAGATCACTTTTACCTTTCTTAACAGGAAAAAGCAACAAGACCTGTTTAATATTATGGGTGCAATGTATGCATCGATTTTCTTTTTAGGAGGCAATAATGCAACTGCAGTGCAATCTGTGGTGCTCATTGAGAGGGTAGTCTTTTACCGCGAAAAGGCTACAGGGATGTACTCAGCTCTGCCATATGCACTGGCTCTAGTAAGTCCTTGAAGTTTCACTGAAATTTTATTTGTTCAGTCGTTGAGTCTCTATCTCTGAATCCATAGACAGAACAGGCTTTAATAGCCTTAAACATTTGAAAAAAGGAAAAAAGAGAAAAAAATTGTAAACTCTTGTTCTTTTTTTGTTGTGGCAGGTAAGCATAGAGATATTATATGTAGCAGTGCAAAGCCTTCTCTATGGTGTTCTCCTCTTCTTTATGCTCGGTTTTAGTTGGCAAGTAGAGAAGCTTTTCTGGTTCATATACTTCAACTTCATGTGCTTTGTCACATTCACATTATGTGGTATGATGTTGCTGGCCCTTACTTCAGGACTACAATTAGCATCCATATTAATGGCTTTCTTCTCTGGCTTATGGAGCTTGTTCTCAGGTTTTATTGTACCTAAACCAGTAAGTAAAAAGAAATCCATTGAAGTGCATGCATATTCTATTTTTGGATTATTTGTCGGTAGAACCGTGTTACTATTATCCATATGCAGGTAGACCCCATGTAGTTCCATCGTTGCAGATAGACTCCATGAGTGATTATTTTGTGACTCTTTTACCCTTAGAGAAAGAGGAAATTGTATTTTTGACAAATAGACCTCCTGAGGGTAAAAGACTCGAAGAAAATTCCCTCAGGAATATATCAGCAACAATAGACCTACTTCTTAAATTAAAGCCCTCTAAGTTTCTAACCATTACATAACTGCGTGAGTCCAAGTTTCAGCCCATAAGAAAAGGGCATTCAACTTGCGGGGGCATATTAGAATTAATATTAAACTAGACTCTCTCTAACCATTACACTAAAACTCCAAAGTTATGGTGAGGGTCGATGATTATAGTTTTATATTAATAATTCTAGCATGCCCCCACAAGTTGAACGCCCTTTTGTTATGGGCTGAAACCTGGACTCACACAGCAGTGCTAATTGTTAGAAAATTCACTTTAAATGCATGGCCAGTGGGATTTGAACCTGGGTTACTCTGATACCATCTTAAATTAAATCTTGCTAACCAAAACTCTAAAGTTATGGTGAGGGTCAAGAATTATTGTTTTATATTAATATTCTAACACTATTGGGGTCTATCCACAATTAACCCTCTATTTTTTTCCATGTTTTCTTTTCTTATTGATGGTATTTACTATTATATATTGTAGCTCGCACCAATCTGGTTGAGATGGTACTATTGGGCTTCACCAGCAGCTTGGATACTCGATGGAATCATGACATCCCAATTTGGGGACCTAGAGTATTTGCTGGAGATACCAGGTCAAGCTAGTGTTTCAGTTAAGGTGTTTCTGAAGAATTCTTTTGGTTATGAGTACGAATTCCTCAAACATGTTGCACTTCTTAATGCTGCTTTCGCCATCACTTTCTTTTTTGTTTTCACATTCTCCATCAAGGTATTAAACTTTCAGAAGAGATAAGCAGAGGGTGATTGATCCATATTTTTTAGTATATCAAAGTTGTATTTGTAATTACAAGAATTTTTTTGAATATATCATGTGTACAGCCTATACAAATGCTTTTGAAGACCTTATGAGAATATTGTCAATATGTATCAATCTCTTCTTGGTAAATCTTCTTGTTGTCTTCATGGTGTTATATTGTTGCAGCAGTTATTTGTCTGGTTAAATTTGATGATTACATCGCTATCATCTGATGAGGTTCTAGATTCTTAACAAGATGATCATTTTTAGTGTGGGAAGTTGCATTTGAAGCTCGCATCTGTGGATGGATGCTTGCACATACAACTGTCTGTTGCTTGTATGCACATCTAAGTATTAGATGTAGATATAATAGCAGACACATGAATATGTGTGTACATTTGGAAGTATTTGTTTTGTCGCATATCATTATCCAACAAAATTTTAAGAGCACGCAAATTTTTTTTGTATATATATATGTGTGTGTGTGCGCGCGCGCGCGCGAGTGCGCGCGCGCGCGCGAGTGCGCGCGCGCGCGCGAGTGCATAATATGCAAATGTTGAACCAATAGTATACACTAAATCACTAATAAATATTTAGGTATACATGCATGTATACTCATTTAGAAATTAAATTGTCACACAGAGACTTGTTACTTCTGTTGCTCCTTCGAGTCATTGTAAAGATAGGAATCCAGAAAACTACAGGTCTTGAGATACTAATCAGGTCATTGACTTAGAAATAGTTGCTGTTTGTTGTTGTTTGCTGAGTGGTGCATGTCCATTTGGTCGAGTCTAGTGCAGGCTAATGGCTAATGGCTAAGGTTGTAGTGTATTATGGACACCGATGATTTAATCTTCATGGAAAGGATTTATGAAAATGTTTTCAAGAAACAGACTCCACCACAAGGGTCACATGACTAGTAAATAAGGAATATCAGAATAGAACTCAAACACAAGAAGTAAGATATTTCATTAAGCAGCAACAAGGAAATTGATAGTATTTCATTATGCATACAAGTAAAAGAATACAAATGCTAAGACAAATAATAGCATAGCCAATGCTAACTCTATTTTCATGTGATTCCAATATTACAATGAAAACTAGAAGGCTCAAGATTTTACATGATAGCAGAAACCAAAACCAACATATATCTTCTCTTCATGGACGTTAACAAAGGATCCAACCAAAGCGGCAATAACGCATAGTTTTCTTTTTCCTTACTGCTTTGAAGTTGAACCTCGAACACCCTCCCCCAATTTAGATGGCCTTGCTTCTCCATTCCTTGGACTGAAAGGCGATATTGCCCCAAAACGAGGACTTGCTATCTGCCTCAATTCACTCATTCGAGGGCTATGCAGTCCCTTTAAATCCGAGGCTGGTGTGCCATTAGAACTAGTAGGTTTGGGACTATTTATATGCTTGATCTCACCACGACTTCTTGTTACCATCTCATCTAGAAGATCTCTGGTCTGAGCAAATGAATGTATCATCCCAGACTCGATCTCCTGTACGAAAGCATACAGTTCTGTTGGAAAGATTGTCGAAATAATGGGGGACATTTAAGTGACACACTGCTGTCTCATGATATTGAATGGTAAATTTCATGAAACTACCATGAAACATTAGAAGTTTGTGGTAGTTTAAACAATTTTTCTTAGAGAACAAATACCACTGTTTTTTTTTCATCTGTAGAAAATACCATAAAAAAGCATCGAAAATTACCCACAAAGAATGGCATTCCTCCTATTGAAAAGATAATTACCAACATTCAAGGTGTTGTTCTAATAGTATGTGGTACTTTCTGGTACTCCTAGTTTGTGATATTTACTGCAAATTTAAATATTTGCAGCATTTTTTCTAATAAAAATAGATAATGATATTTTACTATGAAACCCCTAATAATTCATGATAATTTTTTGAAATTTACCCTATATAAAATTATAATTACAAATTTGATTTTAGATATATTTACGGGGATAATATGGAAATGCAGAAGAAGGATTCCTCTGAAATATGAAGTTTTCAAGATATAAAAAGACCTGAGTAGCGCATATAGTTGTACCTTATAGAAATATGATATTTCCTTGGCTGTTATTCAAGTTACGAGAAACAGACGAAGCAATTCGTTATAGTTGAGATAAACAAAGGTAAGGTACTCATAAATTTAATCAAAGAACTCACTGTTACTAAATTGAATGGCAATGCCGGTGATTCTTCATATTCTGCCGCATCTAAATCTGTAAGATGAGCTCCTTTGAAAAGTTTCGGTAGGAAATATTGCCTCACAGGAACTAGAAGCATGATCATGAGAGGAAACAGAACTCCAGCAATAGGAATCCAAGTTATTCCAAAGCATAGCAACAAATAAACAGTCTGGAAAAGCGTAAAATAAGCAATTGTCTTGAAAGGCACAGTTTCCACAAATGTTGCATGATACTCTTCAAGCACCCTGCAAAATTAACAATTTGTTAGTATGCAAAATAGAAAAGAAACAATGAGAGCAAGTCGATATGAAGAATTACTTATATCTTTTGCTTGGAGCAGTGAAGAAGAGTAGAATTCTCTCCCAAAATTGGTTGCCAGGCAAACTTTCGATAGCCATGAAGGCGAAATAGCCCCAAAGTACAGAAGTTGGGATCATTTTGAGAATAGGCATTGCTGCGACACAACCTCCAACCATCAAAGACTGCAATAAGTTACTGAGACGCTGCTCTTTAACCTCGACAGGTAAAAGATCGTCAATTTCCTTCTCTACGTCAAATACTGACTCGTCAACTGGTGCATCGATGTTTCCAAGGCTAGAAGCCAGCTGAATTGTGGAGTCTTTGAGCTCCTTTAATCTCTGGATGGAAAATGTATATAATTTAAAACATTGGGAAGGGACATGTTAGTATGAACATGTATGATAACAAGTGAACTAAAGTTCATACTCGGGCTGATGGCTCTTGGTAGATCAATGGAGTTTGCATTTGCTGATAAGTTTCTTGCATATCTCCATACAGTTTGCTCAAGCTTGAATTCTGACTCATACTTTCACGTGCAGTACCTACTAATCGATTACGGAGCAGCTGCAAAAAGTGTTCAACTTTGAAGAAACAGAGCAGTACCATGTGAAGGATCATGCTCTAAGTATAGGTATAGAGTTATCAAGAACGTTTAATTACAAGTTACTCTCTACATATTGCTAAATCATGTCAATGTGTAAAGTTTTTGAAAGATTATGTGTGTGTGTGTGTATGAGAAAAATTCGTATGCTTGGTACCAAGCACAAGTTTTTGTGCTTGGTAGTGAGGTGGCATATTACCCTCCACTCATTGAAATCGGGGTCCACATTCACATAGCATAGGTTGGGGAGTAGTTGAGAATTGGAATGAGTGAATGGGAATAGGACACCTCACTACCAAGCACAA
>BQKN01000729.1:672173-691091 GCA_022839385.1 Asparagus kiusianus | reverse complement strand
AAAAAAACACTCATGCATGAAGATATAGCAATATCAGAGAGCTGACAACTGGAATCAAACAAAATTGGTAAAAACTCACGTAATGAGCTGCATATTCCATCTATTGAATTCTCCAACAGGGAACCTTCAAAAAATTTGTGATCAAGCACATCAATCCGATCGGAAAGACAAATATAGGACCTTCAAACAGAACAACAAAATCTTATTAAATATTCTTGATGGTCTGTGAAATTACACTCTGCAGTTATACAGTTCTCATGGAGTTTAAACTGCAATGTGACGGATAAATCTAAAGAGAAGAATGTAACCAAATAATCAACAAATGAACAAACTAATACCAAATGCCAAATGTTGAAACTTTCCTTCTGTTCATTACGTTCACCTTTTCTTGACAAAATCCGAATAAAAAAATAATAGCCAAACAACATACAGTAGAGGGAAAACTGTCTACTATCGATTTTTTGACATTATATTTTTCACTTGTTTGTACACGCGTACAAATTCGTTGAACAAAGTGAAGCTTACTCCTGGAGAAGCATCACAATTAGCATTTTTTGACACATTTGGAATTGGATTTGATCCTATTACAATGTCAAACCCACCAATTTCTTCTATAATTCTTTCAAGCTTCTTAATTGACATCTCTTCAATGGTTTTAATCTCAATCAGCTTCCCTACCTGCCTGGAATTTTTCCACCAACTTGATAAGATCTCTCTATTGCTACCAACTGGTTCAACTGAAATTAAATACTTAAATTGAATACCGAGTTTGTGCAGTGCTACTTCAGCCCCTCCAATTCCTGTAAAAACCGATAAGACTTTTATTCCCTCCGGATATAAATCTTTTAAAACTGAAAGATGATATGCTAGTGTGTCCACTTGTAAGCAATTAGAAAGCAATCCCAATCTATCATCTAAGGACAAACCCCAAACTTCAGTATGCTTCATTGGGTAGCCCAATATATACTCCATCTCCTCAGGTGTAATTGGACTTAATTTATGCCGACCCGTCCATATTAAATTCATGGTCCGGCACCGCTGGAGAATCTCCATTTTATCCTCTTTAGCTAACATTCCCTGTGAACTTGCCATCATTTTTCCTAGCCTTTGACACTGTAATGAGGCTTCCGTAAACTGTGAATGAATGCAACTTAACTTCGTTCTTATATCCCACGCAGGCCACCACTTTTTAGTATGTGGCAATGCTTCTCCCAGAGTCATAGGTGGCTTAGGGTGGACATGCACTCTTCTCCCTATAGGAAGTTCACAGATGTAGCCTTCATTTTTTATGATTGCTGAAAAGAATTTAGTCTCCACGAATTCTGGCTTGATTCCATATAAAGATTGGGATAGTCTCTTCCATGTCTCCTCGGCGATATTGAGAGAATTTCCGTAGAATAAATAAAGAGGTTGCGATAGAATGGGAACATTTTTGCCAAATTTGGAGATACCTGAGTCACACATTTCTACTCTAATCAAATTTCCTTCAGGCAAGTGCCTTGGAGTGTTGTCTCCATGTATCCGATTAATGTTGGAAGTTGTTCTGTTATTTACTTCCAAGTGTTTAGGCCTTTTCTTTCTGATATATTTGGAATCGTATGTTTCAGAGCCTGAAACTGATCCTTTGGGATATCCATCATAAGTTACTGCATTTAAAACTCTATCTTGTTCTTCTGAATTATGTCGACTGGCTGCTGCATTTGTGTTTTCCTACAGATAAATGAAAAATACAGATTATGAAATGATAATATAGCAAGGCCGCAGTTAAGATAAGCCAGGAATAGCTCTATGAATTCAAACAGATAATCTGAATCAATATTTCTTGAAACCTCTTTTACAACAGAAGTGAAGTTTGGTAGAGTGATTAAAAAAATGCTTAAGTTATGATCATAGTTAGATTTTTATAGGATATTTTGTGAGTGGTATAGTCATTCGTTCTTACACTATATTCTGAGTGGCATAGTCATTTGTCTTACAGGATTGTACTACACTATATTCTAGCTCTTCAGATTTTTATGATATCGGTTTCCATAAAAGTTATTTTCTTTGATCCGAAAAATAAAAAAATAACCATAAAGTGCATATGAAGAGCAATAATACAATCAAAGAGAGACAGAAGATGACCTATAGTTGCCAACTTAGTTACACAGTACGCGATACGTAGCGGGTCACGGTACGAATTCAGGTACACATTTCGCCACTTATAAAATTTGGATTCATTAGGGGGTAGTAGCTTGCTTCAGTATGCAAGTTCGGTTAGTGGTACGTGGTAAAAAAATTTCAGGTTTGCTTAAAGTTTTTCAAAATATATAGTAAAAAACTAGAAAGCTAATTTTGAGTTTTAATATTTTTTCATACAAAATACTTAAATACTCCTTTTTGATGGAGTTTGTTTCTTTGTTTTTTTTTCACAGAGCTTGTTTTAGGATCATGGTTCGTTTTACATTTGATTAACATACGTATTTAGTTACAATGAAGTCCTCGGCTCTTATACTCTATTGTGTGTCTCCCTTCACTTAATTTTACACATTGCATTGCGTCTTGCGCACGTGCACTTAAAGAGACTTTACATCTAGCATACTTGTAAGTGGTAGGCCAATTTTGAGGAACCAGTTCGTGTATCAGAGGGAACCGGTTCGCAAATGTAACAGAAATCGGTTCGCAGAAACTATACAATGATTTGAGGGGGTGTCTGGGGAATTGTGCAACGATGGTTGCCAACTAACTAAAACTTTATGGAACCAAAAGTAGAGAAAACCATTGAGAAATGTCCCAGATAAGGAGCCTCAAGGAATATCACGTAGGAGACACATCATGACCGGACACAGATTCATGTAATATGTGCTTGTGGTATATAGCATATGACTAGGTTTCAAGGTTTAAAACAAGGCCATATCTATCTTTTATAGTTCAATCAGGAGCTTAGGTTCCACAAATGGAACTAACATCAGATCATAGACACTCTCGTAAACCCTTTTTCGAAGGTTTTAGAAATTTGGGTTCTGCTTCACAAGAAATATTCAACTCTCCACTCTTATTCAGCAAAACAGACAGATTAACATATTTATTACTTGTGCAATTTGTTGCCAAGTAGCTATCTCTCTATATGCGATTATTGGCAAGACTTGCAATTAATTGCTTGCTCAAAAGCGAGATAGCTACTAAACACAGTGTTAGATTGCTGGCATGACAAAGAATACATGAATTGACAAGTGAATCAAATAGCATAGCAAAAATCTAGATGCCAATTATTGCTGGCATGTTGAACAATACATAAATGACTTGTGAGTTAAATAGCCTGGCAAAAGTCTAGATACCAATTCACATGCAATCCCACTTAGTATAAGAAAGTTAAGAAAAACCAGGAAAGTAAATGCAACAGACTGGAGCAAAAACATGTAAGCAACTAATAAGGGAACCTTTTGTTCTTCTGTAGCTACTGCACTAGCAATCTGGTTCGCGAAAATAGCATCCGCAAGCTCACTTATTGGAACTTCAGGACCTGAAGAACAGTTGTTACATGACACGGTAAAGTTCTGACTTCTAGTTTCAAATATTCACTGCAGAAGCGAGGCACTTAACAAGAAATTTGACGTCCTTGTTTTAGATTTAGGCTAAACATCGGAAAATCCCCCTTAACATTAGACGATTATCAGATAACCTCCCGTAACTTTCAAAATATCAGAAAACCCCCTTAAGTTTAGGGGTTATAACAAACCCTTTAACTTTAAGATTTTATCAAAAACCCACCCTAACAACATTAACTGCAATTTTTCACACAGGCAGGTAATTACGCAAGGGGGTGTTTTTTTCCAGTGAAAATTGTGGTTCACACTTTTCGGGGGTTTTCTATATTTTGGAAGTTATGGGAGATTAGCTCGTAATCATCCAAAGTTAAAAGGGGTTTTATGATATTAAGCCTAGATTTTGCTCTTGCCTATGTACTGAATACCAAATAAGAAAAAAAAACATTATAAAAAATGAGCTTCTGAATATATATTGTGTACATAAAAAGATCTAGGGTGACACAAAGAGTACAAACTTAAATAATAAATATAAAAATACAAAGCTGCTTGGCTAAATTCAGGACAAGTTAATCAACAGTTGAGGCAAATCTGTTTATGCGCTCAGGATATGCTTAAAGAATAACGTATCAGATGCTTAATAAGAAATGAGCTTCTGGATAAATAGTGTACACATAAAATGATCTAGCAACGCAAGCAGTACTCAAATATAAAATAGGGTTAATTCCTGATAGACCCCTTGTACTATAGTTTATCGCCAATTTCAAATGCATAAAACTGTTTCCATCAGAAGAGAATAAAGGAACAGATTCTGCAATCTTAAAAGTGAACAGCTCGAATGCATATTTTAGACCCCCTTAAGGACTAGTAAAGATGAGAACGATGATATGAAAAGATGAAGAGAGGAAGCTGAGAACAAGGACACAATATAATTATAAAGCATATTTGGTGTGGTAGGACTTGGAATAGTTGTGCAATGGAATAGGATAATGCATGACAGTAATATGGGGGCATTTGGATCAACTGCCAGTATAGAATGTTCAGAAATAATATTACAGATCTAATAGTACTTGCCAATTTCAATAAAATACAGTATAATTAAATATTTTCAAGTCAAGTACTTACCGAAATTATCAATAGCATGAGATATCTCATCTTCAGTAAAACCCATGTCTTTCAGGCGTCTCTTCTTTTGCATCATCCCGGAAGTCTCTGAGCGGAGCTCCTAGAAATTTAGGAATGATTTGGTTTAAAGAAAATTATTACTTGAGAAATTACCACCATCTAAGCCTTTGCCAACAGAAACTGGTTCATTAAGAAGGCACACTAGGATACGCGACAAAAATTTTAGACTGTTGTCGGCCTGCCTAATCACAGTAACCACAGAAGTTAGTGTGAGGACATGGGACCCACCCCATTAAAAGTGGCCCGCGTGTGTGGTTTCCGCGTGAACAAAGGCACGTGTACACACCCGTTGCCTTGCGGTCGGGCGAAGTGGCCCAAGTACGGCCCAAAAGTGCATTACTATATAAATCATGGGGTTTCCTCTTCCTAGGTCGCAGCGAAGGAGGGTTTTTGATTTTGTGCGGCTACAGGTGTGCGGCTGCAGCAAGGTATTCGGGTGCAATCGTTTGGCTGCGGGATTCTCTGCGGCAAGAAGAAAAAGTGCAGCCTTTTGTGCATCCTTTTGTAGAGAGTATTTGTGAGGGATTTGAGAGTTTGTTTGAGGGTTTAGATTGTGAGTGATTGTAAACCCTAGTTGTATTCTCTCCCTCTATTAGTAGATCTCCCCCCTCCTTGCCCCGTGGACGTAGGCAATTTGCCGAACCACGTAAAAATTGGTTGTACTGCTTTTGTGTGATTTGTAAGCTTTTTAGGTTCCCTCGACGCGCAGTCCTAGAGCTGACGAGAGGAAGAGCTAATATCCTACTTTGATAGGATATTAGGCTTCAGATTCTTGTTTCCTTTGAGAAGCAAGAATTCTTATTGCGACCTGACTCTCTTGTTGTGCTGCCGAAGTGCTGCCGAAATTTTCGCTGCGCGCAACAGTTAGTGCCAATTTCTGAGATGAAGATACTGTATACAAGAGTGGGTTGCCCGTATAATTTAGAATGTCAATTGATAGATAAGGAACCTGCCTTATTGATGGTTTAGTTTAATCTTAAGTTGTCCTGGACTAGAAGTCTTGAAGCAGGGAAAGAATTTACCTTCAAATCTAAGGAACAACTAAACCCAAAGAGAACAATGAACAAATGACCAAAACTTGATTATAGAGTGAAACATACACATACATAGATACATACACACACAGTGAGTGCCCACCAAATGCAAATCGTATATACAAGTGTTGAGGACAGGTATATTAATATATTATGTAGCTATGCACATGTGATTGTTCAACAGTGTTCAAGTGTACATACATATTGTCTGAACTCCACAATGGAACTTTAGAGTTAAAATCCCCACTAACTAAAAGAGTGGATCACAACAAGGGATCACTCCCTAATCTCCCTCACCAAGCCCACAAGAAAACCCACTGACGAAGAACCCAAAAACTCTCTTCATCTTGTTCATTCACTTGTACTCTGTCACACCCTCCTCATCGTCCCTAACCCTCCTTTTATAATGTCCTAATGTGAATTAGGCAAAGGGTTCCCTGAAGTAATTGGGCTGATGGGTTAGTGCAACAATAACGCAATCTAACACCAAGTAGATGTGATAAGAAGAGAAGACCAAATTTGATCTGCCTTCTTCATAATCAAGGCACAATTTAAGCAGGCATCAATAATCACATTACGTAGTTGTTCATTTTGCGACAAGTCGAGGATAGTTTCTAGGTTTTAATAACTTATAAAAGTATTTATGGAAATAAATTTTCATTAGGTACAGTGAGAATATCATTCTCAGTAAAAAAGACTTACCTTGTATGTGAAAAGGGTCTCTAGCATTGCATCAACATCACCTTCACCTGGATAAGTAGATTTTATTTAAAATATTACAGTAGTTAACAGAGCAAAGAGACCTACTTGATGAAATGGTTGCTTTACATAATTAATTTGGATATCAAGAAAATTGGGGAGCTTAAATGGTGTTAACCTACCATTTTCCCAGATAACTTTGTCAACACGACTTGGTGAAAATCCCATCTCGACAAAATGTGATTTTAAATGAGCAGGAGAGCTGTAAACTTCTTTCTACAAGACGCAAGGATGAATTAGAAGCACAAAGACACAAAAATAACCATTGGGATTTTTTCATACCATACGGAGTGGCCTTATGAATCTACTAACATTGCAATTAAGGACAAAAAAGATTTTCAACCACCTTGCATAGCATTAAGTGCATGAAGGCCACTGCTAAAATACACTGTCATGAGTATAATTTGAAGTAAAAAAAACAGATGTAAGAGTAAATTAACTCAAATCAGTCAAATGCTTCCAGTATACATTCAGGACCAGAACTCGAATAGGTTGCAATATATGTGGACAAGCAACTTAGCAACACAGTGATGAAGGTTAAAATCTAAAGCAAAATCGGGATAGAAAATGATCAAAGATTGAATGGTGACTTCAACACATTAAATGTAAATATTTACCTCCTTCCCTATGATAGCCTCGCGGGAGCACTTCGTCCTTGAAGGCAAAACCTCAGACCAGTTATGGTCCAAAATTTCTACATCTGAAGAATCATCTTCTTCTATGTTAACCTTCAACAAATAAGATCGTTTTAATAAAATTACTGCCTTAGAGCATCATAGTGTGAAATAACCATTAAGACTTTTTCTACAAGACGCAAGGATGAATTAGAAGCACAAGTACACAAAAATAACCATTGAGATTTTTTCATACCATGCGGAGTGGCCTTATGAATCTACTAACATTGCAATTAAGGACAAAAAAGATTTTCAACAACCTTGAATAGCATTACGTGCATGAAGGCCACTGCTAAAATACACTGTCATAAGTATAATTTGAAGTAAAAAAGAACAGATGTAAGAGTAAATTAACTCAAATCAATCAAATGCTTCCAGTCTATGTTCAGGACCAGACCTCGAATAGGTTGCAATACATGTAGACAAGAAATGTAGCAACACGGTGACGATGTTTAATATCTAAGGCATAATCGGGATAGAAAATGATCAATGATTGGAACGGAGACCTCAACACATGCATGATACGTAAATATTCACCTCCTTCCCTGTGATAGCCTCGCGGGAGCACTTCGTCCTTGAAGGCAAAACTTCAGACCGGTTATGATCCAAAATTTCTACATCTGAAGAATCATCTTCTTCTATGTTAACCTTCAACAAATAAGATCGTTTCAATAAAATTATTGCCTTAGAGAATCGGAATGTGAAATAAGAACGCAAGTAATCAGAAATACCGCCATTTTCAACAGTGGAAATCTCTCCAAATAGAACTCCCAAGAAAATCTGCAAATTTGTGAAAGAAATTAAAGACAACCCGAAAATAATAATCCTACAGAGAAAGATTATTAATGAAATTCGATATATTGGACGTTTGAAGGCACGTCAAGGTCATGAAACCGCAAGTAGCAAATGCTGATGAGCATACAATACGCATAGTAGCGAGTTTGGTCAGAAGTAGTTGGAACGACAAATGCATTTACAACATTATATAATTCCAACATCAACAGCAACATCCAATCAAACATGTACATTAAAATTTAGATGTAGCTCGAACACGGCAGCTACTTCCATCCGAACACACCCATGTATGTCACGAAATGGAGGCATTGCATGAAACCTACAACTAAACTGGTCCCCAAAAAACCCTAGTCTTGTCTCCTCTCATAACATCTTAACCACTACAACTATAAGGGCAAAATTTAAAAACAGACACCTTTGCAAAAATATTCTCAAAAAAAGACTTGTTTTGAAAATATTCGCAAAAAACGACCTAGTTTTAGCCTCAAGGCTGAAACTGGGTCGTTTTTTGCGAAAAATGTTCCCAAACTTCACGGGAGTTCAACTCCCGTGAAGTATTTTTCAAAATATTTTTAAAAATAAAGTGGAAACATGTCTTTTTTTAGAAATATTTTTGCAAAGGGGTTTGTTTTCAAAATTTGTCCACAACTATAATTTTTTTTACCTTGCTCTTTTCCGAAAATTGGGTTTTTCTTTTTTTCCTACAGCGTTTTCAGTGACAACCCATTAAATAATCCACATCATTCATCATGATCTACAAATACAATAAACATAAACATACTAGGAATCACATATAACAAGATCAAACAATAAATCCTCAAATGGACATTAAAAAGTTTTTAATTAACCTAAATCTCCAAGTAATAAGTTCGTTAAAAAAAACCTGAATATTTCTTCTTCTTCTTTTTTGTCTTCAGCAATCTGTCCTCAGTTTTTTACCATCTGCATTATTCTCAATTTTTATTGTTTTTACCCTAACATCATAATAAGACTAGTTCAAGTGCATAGAAATTTGGGGGGTAGGAAATGGCGAAAAACCCTAAAATCTGGGAGAAGAAACAAAAAGGTCAGAGGAAAAAAAAAGGATTTTGATAATAAATTGGGGATATTAATTTCGGAGGACCTGGGAATTGGAGCCTCAGAGAAAAGGGCAAAAAGAAAAGAAAAATGAGGCGGAGGAAAATGATGGATTTTGGATACGGTAGAGGCAGGCAAAAATGGGTTGACGATTTTGCCCACAGTTTGCCGTGTGAGGAGCTGGGTCATGGAGGGTAGTTTGGGTAGTGAAGGTTTCGAGGTTTCCCGAGACGGAAAACGCGCTGGAATTAAATCCAGTGGGGCTTTTTTTTTTTTTAGCCGAAAAAATTGGGAAGGACAGAGCACGCGATGAAAAGGCGCTAGGGTTAATTAGTGAGGACAAAACTACTGTAAATCTTTACAGTAGAGCTAACTCTAATCTTTACCATTCATTTCAATAGTTTTGCTACGGGGATCCAAAATATGAGACCAATAGGAGGACAAGTAATGTGTCCACCTCCTATTGGATAATGAATTGGTCATCATTAATGATGGTCAACTCATTATCCAATAGGAGAGGGACACCTCACTTGTCCCCCCTATTAGTCCCATATTTTGGGTCATTGATGAATTTTTCTCATTTCAATTTCAAGAGATGAGTTGTACCATTTCAATTTTCAAGGGACCACAGATCGTCTTTACCATAAAATTTGTAGAGGATACCGATTTGTGGGGATACAGGTATATATGTAAACAATGATCATGTGATTTATGTTTCAATTGCTGAGTTTGCAACATTTTAATATGAAAAATAAGTAAAATTATAATTTGTAGAGAGGAAATGCCCGCGATTTCGGAACAAAAGTTGTAGTCTTTAAAAATATTTACAAGTAATAATTTTACCCCATCAAGAAAATATCTCTTCTCAGGAATAGAAGGCATATATATACCTCTGAATTCTTACATGATAAAATCATGTAGCTCATTGTAACCTAGTGTTTTTCAACCGAGCACAAAATTTGCATAGAAAATGCATGCATATCCCAACAATGGATTTTAAAATGATTTTGTGTGATAAAAAAACATGTAAATGCATGCAGATCCTCTCCAAATATGCAGCTAAAAAATAAGAGTGGTGTTAGGGGCACACCCCCTACCACACCACCAACCACATCCCCCTCTCCCATCGCTACAGTAAACCGGGCCCCACATGGGATTTTAAAAATTTTTAAAATCCCATGTGGGGCCCGGTTTACTGTAGCGATGGGAGAGGGGGATGTGGTTAGTGGTGTGGTAGGGGGTGTGTCCTTAACATTATTTAAAAAATAAAGAAAAATTAATAAGACGATAAAAATAAGTTAATTATTCATGATGATTAGGTCACTCATTCATCTTTTAACACGAACTAAGAAACAGTCCCTCCATTTATAATGAGCACATCCGCAATCCTTCTATTTTATCGGGAGAATAAGAAGAAAAAAATTATCATATAAACACTTATTTATTTATGTGATAATCAATATACTATTACTAAAAATTGTTACCCTTCAATTCGCCACTTAGCAAAAATACCGCTTGACAAAAATGACTCATGCCATTTTAAACAACACTTGGCATACATATCAATTGCTATCTTCTTGCAAGTGCCACTTGTCAAGTTTCTATAAAAGTTCTCCATATTAAATTTGAAATAAAAAATAAAAAGTTCTCCTTGAGCTTTGAACTAACTCTCCCTGCCTTTTTAATTTTTCAAACAAGATGCTTCGTAAACTATTTGAACGCTTCGTAAACTGTTTGTATTCTTTTGCTACATCAATTTTTGTATATTAACCAAATCCGTGCATCGCACGGGCCTAAAACTAGTTCCATATATTAGTGTACCTCACGGTCCTCGCATCAATCTGCACCCATAAAGTTGCAATCAACAACATCAATTGCGATTTTGCATTGATGAAAAATTAGAGAAGGAAACCACAGGGCGACTCATCAACATTTCGAAAAATAACAAGGGCAAAACATGCATCTACTTGAATACTTTTACTTTCATTAAAGTAAATTACTGCAACCTGTAATTAAAATTTAAAAAAAAAAGGCAAACTGCTTTCCCCCAAAGCGCTTCATCACAAAATCTATGTTGTCTGTACCCTTTTTCCCCTAGTAAGGAAGAAAAAAAAAGAACCAAAAGGACCAGCAACCGAGCTTGGCAAAACCATTCTTGGGCAAACAAAATACGAAATGATTTTGTGACTCCGTCTAAGATTTTGGTCCCTTTGTATCACACGGAATTGAACCAATAGTTAGAGTACCAGAAATCAATCTGCTAGTATCAGTAATTTCGATCTCTACGGAACCCACAGTAAAAACATCGGTCTCTTTGGCAGGAACCTGAGTATCGGAGCACCCTACAGGCTCGGGCCTGCCTTTTCTTTTACCTTGTGCATGCTTTGCAGAATCCCTCGAAACAGCATGCGTGTCATTTGGGCTTAATTTATCCGTGCCCTCAGGCAAAAAACTGTGATTCTTGCTTTGATCACTTTTAGCTTCTGATGATTGTTTTGTGCTATGATTTTTAACTTGTTTCGGTTCTGATTGTATTGCAGGATTGCCTTCAGCTGACACACGCGCATCATCAGATTTTGATGGTTGTTTCATCGTACCATTTAGCTGTGTGAGTTCAGCATTCTTCTGGTTATCATCTTCATCAGCTGTACGAGGAACCATTTTCCTTATATTTGGTTCCAGAGGCTGAGCAGACTTAGCCTTTGTTTCATTAACGCTGGCAATAGGAAGCGGGACCTCGCCAGCATTAGGAGGGTGGACCTCAACAGAATGAGTAATTGCTTCACCAGGTTTGATAGAGGGAATGAAGATCGGAGGGGAAACTGAGTTTACATAGGTTTTACTTCCAAGAAGCAAGGATTTTTCTTCCTGCATAATCCGCTGCCGCTCTTCATAGTACATAAAATCATCGAGAATCCATGTATTCAGAGGAAATCTCTTAAAAGTATACAGCATACTCATCCCTGGATCGTATTGGACCTGCAGAAGTACAGATTAAAGTTGAAAGGTAGCATAACTATGTTTTCAAATAGAACTTGCAAACAGCTCATAAAAGACTCCACAACACAAGAAGTGGCGGAAAAGGAATAATACTGATAGTAGTACATAAAGTTCTTTGTATGAAAATGAAGTAAAGAGTATCAACACAAAAGACAAACTTACCTCTTGGGTGTCTCTGCTACTAGTCACAGGTCTGAACTCATTGTTCTCCAATATGATGTGCCGAAAGCTTGAGTTGGGAACGTCCTTTATTATGTGCCACTTGACAGGAAAGCACCCAGTCCATTTATCTTGCAGCCAAAAGTCCATGTCCTTGTGGAAGTCAACAGGACCAACCATCTCAGCAACACCACAGAAATGACCACTAGCATTAACCTACATGCAGGGAAATATTAGCCATTAGATTTTCGTAGAAATGAGGCATTCTATACACTTTTGTAGTGGGTGAATTCATCACTTACAGAGAAGAAAAGAAATACTGGACATTTTCTTGATTTCCCAACGGATGACCTCTGGGCCTCTTCATAGGCGGCGTCCAGTTTTTTGTTACCACTGGAAGTGCTTGACCACACATTATATTTGATGCTCTTATGCACATCATCCTCACTGTAGGATTTGATGACAAAGAACTTGGTATCCCGCGGATAATCAACAGGAAAGTCATCCCTGTTATATTGATCAGGATGAATAATTGTGTGTCCATCCAAATTACCAGTACCAGCTTCGGTTGTGTAGTCTTTGAGAGTTACTGGTAATGTCAATTGAGTTCTCGTCTTGTTGGTTCTAGGACCCATATTTTGCTCACCCAGGCTTCTGTTAGGAACCCCACTATATTGGATTCTTGGCCTCATCCTATCAACTGGAGCCCATCCATGGACATCAGATCCAGAACTTGTAAAGCCATTGTTGGCGGGAAATGTGGCCTTCAATGGACTGCGAACAGACGGGACTCCCGGAAATGATACGTGCTCTGTTCCCTGCATCAGACAAAGACTTGTAACATTAATCAAAGCATTCAAATCCAAGCATGGTTCAATACACTTGAAAGGAGAAATGGTACATGGTCAGCAAATTATAGAGTGCAGCACAATACAAAATTACACTTGAGAAATAAAAATGAATTTTAAAAGTAGACTTATAACCAATTTCTTATACAGTTATACCTATATGCAAAAGAAAAGGTATTGATAGTATTCAAATCATAACATTTCTATAAAAGGATGTATAATATCAATATGATATATGCTTGAAGTCGACTTACGAATAAAGTTTAAAGAATTGGCAATTTATGGTGCCCCATTGGTAAAAATACATGTTCTTTTTAAAAGGAGGCATGGACATAGAAAATGACACCAAATCTAATATTAAGACACTTCATTAGAGTTTGCACTACATGTCCGGGAGTTCTGCAAATAGTCTTGATTAGAGTTTGCAGTACGTGTCCATGTATGTTCGCAAATGAGAGAACAGCAGGCTGGAGTTGGCATTACATGTCTTCATGTGTATGTTGGAGAGTGGGGGTGATAAAATGCCATCGTAGATAAGAATATGTAATCCCAACCAAAAACTTCGATTTGATTACAGCTTTTGATTTGACACTGAAAATGGAATTGTTCATGCCAACACAGCGATACATTCCAGCACAATCTCAACCACAAAATCTAACTTGGTTATATACATAGGAGATACACCATAACAATATTTAGTGTCCATTATAAATATAGATTCTCTCTTTAAAAACACACTACTTTGCATACAAGTCCGAGCATGTATGTGTGAACATGTGTCTCTACTGTGTGCTTGTGCACATGCGCATGATATAACACACTGGCAACACAGTACTCTAAACTCAAATATAATATCTAATGCAGCTGTATACTCATTATACGTTTTGTATGAATTTAACTTGTAGGTATTCTTTTCATATTAAAATGTAACTGGTCTATTATTCTCAACATAAAGAATCACTGAGATTATTAAAGATTATAAAAGGACAGAGAATCAAAACTAATTCTGATAATGAAAGAAGCATTCCACATATACTACAAAAAAAGAAAATTATATTCATAAAAATTAACTTTATACTTTTGTTAAGTAAAAATAGGAAATAACTTCAAAAAACATGAATATGTACACAATCAAACTCCAATATTGTACAGTTTGATGCACAATTCAAATACTAAAGCAACTGATGATTACATACCTGAATTACTTGATGAGAACCACCATTTGTCATAACTCCATATGGTGAGAACTTCTTTCTTGCTCCTGCATTTACTCCTGTCCCTTCAGACGATCTCCCAGATACCTGAATCTGATGGGAAGAGTGGGAAGGCTCCAACGATAAATTTTCGAAAGAAACTTTCAAAGGTGTGGTCGTCACGCTCATGGATGATAATGAAGGTGCATATTGTACAGCACCATTGCTGAAAAGCAATGGATCAGGAGAACCATTCAGGAGAGCATGAGTATCTGAACTAGATTGACTAATAACCGGCATATAACCAGGTGAAACAACAGTTTGGGGGTATGGAGAGTTGGTAAAGCACTGCTGCGATCCTATGTATGGACCATCAGTTCCTATGACAGCGCCAGGAATGTAAGGATTGAAAGGGTTGTAAGGAGACTGTGCATAGTCATAGCTAGGCGTATAGTATACATATGATAAATTTTCGCTTTGCAAACCCTGCAGCAGCAATGACAAATAGCAGTTAACCTCAGCAAAATGCACTGGCTCAGGAACATTAATGTTAAAAAAAACTTACGGGAAACTGCTGATCTTGAACATCTACGGTCAAAAACTTATGGTTGCCATCCCATTCAGTAGGTGGTTCCATTCCTGTTGAAGGAATACAGAGAATAAAACAAGAAAACTATGCTCTTACTGTACTATTCCATGTAGTGATAAAACTTCAAGGAAGGAACAAGATCTAATCAGCATACCTGTGCAGACATATTCATAATAGTTTCCAGCTGCAGGATAGTATACGCCCTGATCATAGATAAACTCCGGAGCCAGTTCTCCCTCCATATAGCTCTCTTTACTTGAGATATGATGCCAAGTAATGTGTCAATCTGAACCCGAACAAGCTTGTCTAAAGCAAAGAGAGGGGGAAAACAATTTTAGGTGCCATATTCAAGTACCATTAAAGGCGTACTGATTAAAATCCACAGTTAAAGAAATGACATGAAAGTCATATCCACGGTAAATGCACAACAGGATGAATATATATACTGTGACTTACTACCATCACTCAAGGGAAACAAGTCACAATCAAATGCTATTAAGTGTCATATATTATGTAACAGTATGCTAATAGAAAATGAATGGCATAAGCAGCACCATCTTCATTTTTCTCTTTCAACCATCCCAAATCGATGTGTAATGATTATTTTGCAGGGGTAGCTTAAAACCAAGTTCTGCACAAACCTTTATGGAGGCACGTAAAGCATGTCTCTATTTTCCAAGATTGAATGACATGCAATTCTTCCCAAATACCCTCATAACTCATAAGCAGCGAGTTTTTAGAAAATTTCAGATTCATCCTCACTGCATTATTCACATAATGGTATGCAATAACTAGTATGGAATAAATCATCAAACACTAACCTATCCCTCAACCTCCTAGAAAGTAAATCTACCTAGTAGGAACTTCGAAGTCCTTGTGTGAGGATATGTGACCCTAACTTGCTCAAAGTCGCCAGGGCCAAGTATTTGATATCAAACAGGGCACGTTCTTAAGGCCTCAGAACAGCCAACAACAGATGTTCACGCAACATAATAGATAAGCGGACACTGTAAGAAATTCCTATCAATACTGCATTGATTAAATATACAGTTTTTTCATCCTTCTACCACTAGGATGCCTTCATCTCTGACTGCAAATGCGGTTAATTTTTGTAGATTACTATCACCTTCAAATTCGATTCGCAGCAGGCAGAAGACAAGAAATCAAGAAACCTAGATCTTTTATACCTCGTTCCAGTGTCTAACTTGAACCTTTTATTTCTCACTGCTATCTCTATAGCCTACGTAATTCAAACAATGCCGGAAAAACCGAGCAAAAACAATGAGTAGTACAGATCAAAGAAAACCCTAAATCCCAAATCAACAGACTTTTCTACAGAATATTGTCAATTAAATCATAGCAATACGCCGACCCAACAATACCAAATACAAAATCACAAAATATTATACATACATCAAGATCACATCATAAAAAAAGCAATAAAAATCGAATCTTTTACCCCAAAATTAATCGGCCAAAGATGCCGGGGAATCGAGCCGCAAGCGAATCAAAGCGATCCTGATGATCACGAACAACGCCCTCAGATCACCAGTGGCTTTGCCCTAAATTTAATGGAGAATCGAGAGTCGCCCCCAAAGAAAACCCTAACCCTAAGAAAAACTATTATAATAATAATGATTAAATTTTGAAATGGGAAGAATAAAATAGAGCGAGAGGAGATTGGGAGCGTTTGCGAGGGATTATATAGACATTTTGGATATTACCGAAAGTGCTCATCCTTTTGGTAGTAAATGTCCAAAATGCCCTTCAATGCCAAAAAAATTAGAAGGTTCTGGCCGGGGCTGAAGACAGTTGTCGGCTGCTTGCGGGGTGTAAAAATGCTTCCATTGGAGGGGTAAATTAGTCAATAAGGAACATGAAAATTTCTTTTGTTGTTTTCTTTACCAATTCAAAAAGCAAGGAAAGAGAGAGTAAACACCCCAAGAAAATAATTGCATATCTTTAAATCTATTTTATTTTATTTGCAGATTTGTCCCTTTTTCACTCAACATCTTATTTCAAAGTAAGAAAAGGTAAAATATTTAAACTACCTGTTGTCACCCTGAAAAGTGAAAAAGGTAAGGGTTTGTTTGCCTATATGTCACTATACTATATCTTATTTGGCAATTTATCCCGAAATCACCTGTTTGTTTGTTGATTTATTATTCCATGAATTTTACGGATTATTTGATTTGCTCCAAAAATAAATTGCAGCGACAAATGCTAATATTTGTTGCAGAAAATTAAATTATATCTTGTTTTTTTTGGATATTTGCAATTATATTGTAGAAATTATATTTCTAAATGCAAATTAAGTGTTTAGTTGAAAGTGCAAAAAAATGCATAATTTTGTCAACTTTTAGAAGCATGACAATCAAATATGACCAACATTCTAAAGAAACCCGATCCGAACTAATGTGATTCGGTTCGGGCCGGTGCGGTGCGGTTTTGTCGGTTTGCACAAACTACCTGCTTACCAAGATTATTATGTAGAAATGCTCAAATAAATCAGCGTGTTAATTTAAAAAAAAAATTGGCTTGTCTCAAAAATAGTGTGAGAGTTACGAACTTAGTGGCTAGTGCAGTGCGTGAACATATGATGATATGAAGTCCTTCCTATTGCATCAGATTTATGAACAGCAACAAAAATCACAAAAAGACCAAATATTTGTGTGTAATTAATGACCATAGTCCATAAATTAACAGTGTATCCTGTTTTATAAGCTACAAGTTAACCAAGTATTTATCTCTGTTGGGAAGTCGACGCGTGTCCACCCCATGCTTAATCAGATCTTCCCGGAAGCCAAGAACCAAGCGGTATTTATCAGCCTACGCACCAGATCGATCCTATGAGCACTCGCACTCGGCCTATTGTTCCAGCCGACAACTTATGTAGCCGACTAGAAAGGCGGTGTTAGTCGGCCTTCAGCTGGATAGCTAGAGAAGCGGCGTGTCCTTGAACCCCCCGCTGACAACCAACTACCCTCGCATTAACTTCTCTGACAAAGTCATCATTGCTCTAACCTTATAACTTTTATGACTCATCGGATCTAGTCAGCTCCAAGCAATTGATGTCTTCCCCATAATAAACTATTGGATGACCCATCTTCGCCGGCGGCCCATCTTCGCCGGTGGCTGACACCTTCAGTTGTCTGCCGAGTCAGCAACCTGCCTAGACTCGGCTAAAGTTACCTATACGCCCTTTTGATCCACTATAAAAGAAAGTCATGCAGCTCTCTCTCGCTTTTTTATACAACTTTGAAATCTTCTTCATCATATCATATTTTCCCACTCAAGTTCATATACTGACTTGATCGTCGGAGAAATAACCAGAGAACCCAACTTCGGCCTCTCACGAATTCTTTGTGTGCAGGAAAGAACAACATGCTCCCAGATCAGTCATATTAAGAAGATTGGGGACCCCAACCCAACACTAATCTTTAAATAAACCTCATGTTAGATAACTGACATCAACACATCCCAAATTCAATGTTCATTTATAGATCTAAATAAGTTCAAGTTTTTAAAAAATCGTTGAGTTTATCTATCTCTAAGAGATCCAAACACCATGCGTTTTTATCGTTCAATAGTATCTTTATATTCCTATCTGGTCTCCATCAAGTTCAATCTGCAAAAACCAAATATTAAGATGTTAAAAATAGAACTTGCTAAATTCTACATAGTGTACTATTATCTTTGCTTTTCTCACACTATTGTTGCAACATCATAGATGGATTTTTAGCATAAAAACCTAAACTTTACCCCCATTTATTTTTTTACACCCACCTCCAAAAAGATTTTTTGCATATGCACCTAAAGTTCACACCCATTTATCTTGAAATATATGCATTTTAAAAATTATTCTTAGACACATAATACTCAAGTGAATTATTTTTTAAATATACTTTTATTTAACAATTTGAATTTTGTCATGAGTTGATATATTTTTGTTCTAAGTGGTTAGACATTTGCTTTTTAACCAAATATTTTGTTCAAAATTTTTGATAGTTTTCACGTTAATGCCGCTACAACAAGCGGGTGTCAGTCTTGCTGTTTGTGCTGATATCAAACTAGTATAACG
>BQKN01000729.1:628818-667173 GCA_022839385.1 Asparagus kiusianus | reverse complement strand
TATATCCTCTTATCTGATACGTACCTGTATTTAATTTTGGCGGATAAGGACTGTGTTTTCCTAAGTGAAGCCTGTCCATACTTATAGCTATATTCATATTTAGTAATTGGATACAGATACTAATCATATCTGATCGATTTGCACCCCTTACACCCAATAGTATGATCAGAACCAAGGTTGACTTTGAGCTCAAACCTACATGTAAATTGACCTGGAACTTGGAATTTGACTTTCAATTCCTTTTTTGATTCAACTTTTTCAGTAAATGTGGGTTTTGGTGGCATGTTTTAGTGGAGTCAGTCTCTGGTTGCATTGGAAGTGTAAAAGGTGATGCTGGTTTTGCTTGCTCATTGTTTTCACATTCTTTTTCTTTGTTCACCCAGATTTGTCAAAGACTAATGGTTCAAGGTCTGCCTGGAGTGGCAAGAACTAATGGACCATTTGATGTAGTACGAAATATACTCAGAACTGAAGGTTTTCGTGGTCTATATAGAGGCTTCGGGCTGACAATTGTGACACAATCACCTGCATCTGCACTTTGGTGGAGTGCTTATAGTTCTGGTCAACATGTTATTTGGAGGCAAGCGAATCCACGTTTGTGTTATATATGCTCTTAAATCAGCTTATGGAAGTAAGCTTACATGTTTTCAGCTTTCTGTTCTTGATTATAGGAGTTTGGGCTATGGAGTTGATTCGGAAAAAAAGCCATGTGAACTGGAGCTTGTCACGGTTCAGGCAGCAGCAGGGACAGCAGCGGGTGCTTGTTCATCTATTATCACTACTCCAATAGATACAATAAAGACACGGCTTCAGGTGAATTTTGTTTTCTTATCATTTTATTCCTGTTTTGACATACTCAGTGCGTTGTATAATTTATGTTTGCGCCTAATGCTTCATACCTCAGTAGGAATCTTCAACTTGCACTTTGATGTTGCATGTTTGAGCGATTTGACCTCTTTGTTGATCTGAGATAATCAACATGATCATTGTCTTTCTGCATTGTTGGCTATGGAGCACAGGTTTTATGAAATATTTCACAGAATTTTAGCCTTTGATAACTAACACCAGCTCTTAAATGTGACAAGTTCTGACCAAGGAAGTATGCAACAAGGGGCATGTCATAATCTAGGAGGTCAACGGGTGCAATGGAAAGCCTCTCACATTTGTAGTGTATTTTTACCTCAACCAAGCAGGCCCTTCAAATTTCAGAAGGAAAAAGGCAGATAAAGATTGATAATTTGTTATAAGGAACGATATCCATTTCAAGACAAAAGTTTTTAAGTGTTAACAGTGTTAAAAATTATGTGCTAAAGGTTCCTGATGAAAAATCTGTCAGTTTAATATTATGGGGCAAGATCCGGGTAAGGTCTATAAAGTATTTGGGCTTACCAGTTATCAAGGGATAAGTAAGAAGTAATTAGTTACAGAAATAGACCCACCAATTGCACATTGCAGATGGAGCATAGGCATCGAACTTGAACCATGTAGACTTATCAAATTCGTTCTGAACAGTTTTGTGTTTAATATCGTATGCTTCTTCTTGGTTGGTAAATGTACAATCTGCAATGTCATTGTTGTCGGAAGCTTATGGTATTTATTTAGCTCCCAGATTCTGGCTTTGATAAATAAATCATGGTTGCAGACATCAGTTGAACCCTTTAACTCGTCATTATACAAGAATTTTGATTTTTTTTTCATCAGCCTGCACTTGTTGAACATGTGGACGCATAGTTCCACACTGTAAATGTGAAACGACAAGGATGTGGCGGTAAAAAGTAGCCATGCTATTAAAACAGTACTTAATCACTAGCATCATATTCTTGGTGTTGAACTTTGTGAGATTCTTTGTAAGGAGGACCAGCCAAGGAGTTGATGAACTTGTATTGTTTTCATTGAAAAACCAGGTTATGGATAATTTTGGTGGGGGACGGCCATCAGTGATGAAGACCACAAAGCTGCTTCTGCAAGAAGATGGTTGGACTGGATTTTACCGAGGATTTGGACCCAGGTTTCTTAATATGTCACTCTGGGGAACCTCGATGATCGTAACTTACGAACTAATAAGTAAGCCTCCTCTACTTCACTCTCAGAAGTGTTTGTCAATTTCTTTTAGCTTCTATGAGTTTCCGTAACGATGAATGACTCGTTCACTTTTGTGTTTTCTCAGAACGATTGTCAGTAAAGAAGAGAGAGTAAGTACTCTCTTTTTCCCCCCTCCCGTTGGAAGTTCAAGAAGCATTTGGGGGAGATTTAGTTGATATATGGCTACATTCTTTGATGCCATGGCTAACACGGTTTTGCTGAGAATTTTGTTTTCTGTGATGGAGATTTTGTTAGTATGTATGGAGCCTATAAGCCATTGCAGAGATTCATCAGGGGGTCTCGGTTCTTTCGAAAGTTTGTAATTTTTAGCAGTTTGTATCTCAGTAGTGAGGATTTTCACCAAATGAGCAGACGATTAATGTCCATGGCTTGGTTGGATGTAAATATTCTTGTAGGAGAGGTGTCTATCAATGTTTTTTTTGGCGAGATGGAGATCTTGCAAATAAATACAGTTTTCCTTGTGGTTGCTAGATCACTTACCGTTTTTTGTAATACAGTGAACAAATTGTAGCTGCATGTTGGGATGGGCAGTGGGCTGGGTCGGCTCGCGAGCCTGTTCTCCCGCCTCGCGTTTGTGCCCGGCCCGACTCGGCCCAATGTGAGATGGGCTGGTTTTGGGGTTTTTAGCAGCTCGGCCTAGTGAGCGAGTTGTTTTTGTATTTAGGTGGGTCGACCCACTCATGTCGGCCCAGTTGATTCTGTATTTTTTATATTATTATTCTCCTCAGATACGATATTAGTTTTATGAACTTGAATCTATATAATTTGTGAACTAGTCGAACTGAAATTTGAGCATAGCAATTAAAGAGCCGCGTATTGTGAAATTATTAATATAACTTGGATAATTTTATAAAACTATTAATAAAATTATTTTTCTATTTTTTCAAATTATTGTAAAGTTAGTTTCTTATTTAAACATAACTTTAAGTGTTAGAAATACGCAAAAGACAATAAAAAAAATTGAAATGGGTTGGCCGGCCCGTGCTATTTCTCGTCCCGACTGCCCTTAGGCTTGCGAGTGGGCAGGTCTAAGCTCTGGGTCCGGAAACACTAGGGTGCTCCCGTGCTTTGCACGGCATCTATTTTTTATTCCTGCTACAGTAATTCTATATTTAAGTATATTTTTTATAAGTGCTACAGTAATATTTTTTAAAATACTACAGTATTTCCACCTGAGCTACGATAATAACACTACAGTAGTGTTTTAAACGCTACAGTTTCCGCTTGTGCTACAGTAACGATGCTATCGTAATTTATTGTAGCATGGATAGTGAATCTCGAATCCTCCTGCCTGTGCTACAGTAATAACTATTACGGCAATTTACTGTAGCATTAATAATGATTCTTGGATCCTCCCATTATTATAGAGGAATAGATGCCAAAACTAAACATTTGACTTTTTACTCTCTTAGTGATATGAATACAAGAATAGCTTAAGGAAAGTAATTTGCATGATTTAATATTTCTTTATACCATTCTTTTTTTTTATTTACCCTCTTCTATCACTTTGACTAATTTAGAACTTGTAATCTTTGTGATTAGGATGATGTAACTAACTTTGCTATAGCTCTATGGTTAGTAAAAATAATTGAGTATATTTTTCCTAATACCTTATAAGTACTTAAATGGAAAAAAAAAACAAAACAAAAGTTAACCGCGGGGTTAACGGCCGTCACATCAATATAAAGATGGATCCATTTCCCTTTCACTGGCCAATTCTCTCCCTCTCTCTCTCTCTCTCTCAAAAATCTATTCGAATTTTAATTGATTTAGTTTTTCATTTGAATTTTGATCATCGAAACCCTAGGTCAGATCCCTACGCTCTCGAAACTGGTTGATTTGAGCTTTTTATTCATGAAAACGAGGCAGAAATCGTCGTTTCTGTTGGTTTCTGATCGAAATCTAGGGCTCCATGTCGAAAGTCCTCGTTTAGATTTTCTTTGATTTTTCGTTTATTCGTCATGATCGGATCTTGGATCCGAACTTTGATGCTTTCTTTTTGAATTCTTTGACAAAAAAGTAGTTTTCTTTCTTTTTTTTTTTTGATTTTTTTTAATGATTTTGCCAGGCGAGGAGATGGGTCTGTCCTTCACCAAGCTTTTCAGCCGGCTCTTTGCCAAGAAGGAGATGAGGATTCTCATGGTGGGTCTCGACGCCGCGGGTAAAACTACCATCTTGTACAAGCTGAAGCTTGGGGAGATTGTGACCACCATCCCTACCATCGGTACGCGTGCCTTCACGCATGAGATCTTGTTCTTGATTCTGTAACTTGCTGTGTGTGCTTGGGCATTTTGTTAGAAATTTTAATGGATCCTGTTGCGGTTGAAATAGCGACGGAGCTTACAAACTAGCCCATGTGCGCATCGTGTCGGTCCTATTTCTGCTGTAATTTTCCTCATCTGTGCTGAGGTTGGTGTTTGGCTATTCTTGTTCAGGATTTAATGTGGAGACCGTGGAGTACAAGAACATCAGCTTCACCGTGTGGGACGTTGGCGGTCAGGACAAGGTAATTGCAGTTCCATATCGTGCTTCTCAATTTTCGTATCATCGGGGAACGGGAATATTGCCATTGCATGTATAGTGTTGGAGTCTTGGATACCATTAGATATGAGTAGATATTAGGGTTAGATGGAAGTGATAATAACTCTGTCTTCTCTCTTTCTCTACGTATATAGTTAGTGCTAGAAGTTCAACGCTTGTTATCACGCAGCACAATGCTCGTGCATTTAGCTTTTCATCCTGAATTTGCGAGCGACTGCATAATCTTCGGACAACAAATAATTCTTTGAACTTTATGAATGGAAAAAAGAATAAATTTTTTTCCTATCGTAAGAATGGTGTCAGAAAACCGAATCGCCATCGCATAACATTTCGATTACAATTCATTGGTCCGCTTAGTTGAGCCTTGGCTTGGTTGGTAAATGAAGGAACTTATCCAACCAAGGTTTATGCAATGCGAGCTTAGCTCTTCCCCCCTAGGGATTAATTATTTGCTGTATGTAAGACATCTTGATCTGTCTCCGAACATATTCTAAATCTTTTTCAAGAGCCAAAGCCTATGTAGATATCATTTCCCATGATCTTCCTTCCAAATGCAGGTGCAAACTGTCGTCGTTTTGCTCTTGCATTTTAAAATTGATTTATTTTCTCTAATGGTGTTTCGAGATGTGTACTAATGGTTTGAATAGCTCTTACTATAAAAGTAAATCTTGAGGGGGAGAAAATCTCTTGGAAGTATGTTGCTTGTTACTTCTTGCTGCAAAGGCATCCGGAGTCTGAATCTCATTGTATTCTTGTTTAGTACTTTGTATATCTTCTATTCTTAAACATGATAGCGTTATGTCTTAACGATAAAGTACGTTGAAAAGAGCTTCCTGTAAGTTGATGGTAACTTGTATATACTGGTCTATCAGATCCGACCCTTGTGGAGACACTACTTCCAGAACACGCAGGGCCTTATTTTTGTGGTTGACAGTAATGACCGAGATCGTGTTGTTGAGGCTAGAGACGAGCTCCACAGAATGCTTAATGAGGTAAGCTTCCATATGAAAGTGTAACTATGATGATAATTTGATTACTCATTAAAGAAAGTGATGATAATTAGAGAGTTAAACAATATTATCAAAGTTGAATTCAGCACAGAGGTAGGCTTGTTTGCTTCTGTAGTTATTTACATTTTGGATGATAGTTGCTACTAGCAACCGTGTTTCACTATGGCTATTGGGAGTTTGGGACCCTTCTGCATCCTGCAGAATGCATATTCAAATTTACCATGTAGCAACCTTTTGCAATGCAAAATTCTCATCTCTAATTAGTAATTGCTATACTAGTAGTAGCAACAATTCTTCTATTCTAGTGAGGAAGGTGAAGTTTTCATTTGGCCTGTAGTACACACTTATCATGCCATTCTTTATCAGAGCAACAAAATCTTTGTCTCAAAATTTTCGATTGGCTACACAAACTCCTTCTCTATGTAACTGTATTAAGGAGTAAAGACCATCTGCTTTTGTTCAATTAGAAGAGCAAGCCATCTTTTGACGTGTTTTGGTCTATACGTTATCCTAACCATTCCTTTCAACTATCAATACAGCAGCTTTTCCCAAAAGTGCACTCACTTAAGATCTGCAAATTTTCTACCTTGCTGCACCTATCTTAGACATCTTAAATATGCATCGCCTCATCTATCCCTATCTATAGCTATTTCTAACAGTAAACATTCTCTTTATTATCGTTTAGCTTAGGGAATCTTCAGCCATCAATTTTAATGTTCTTATTGGACTATTATGTTGTGACCACTTCTTTTCTTAAATTTTTACCATTGTGAGACATGAGGTGTGGCAGACATCTAATGAAATGTTCCCCCTTAAACTAAAACGGGCGTTGACGGTCAATGTAGGCTAGAACACTTCTTCATTTCAATTGCGCCCCCCTGATCCTATATGAGGGACAACCTCCTCATTTCTCCCTCATGATGAATGATTAATCCAAACTAAATAAAATGAATGCTCATAGTTTAGTACTCTTTGGCCATTAATTTGAATTATATTCTCATTGTTTCTTGTACTGCTGCTAAAAGACGTGTATTTGTTTTATTCTTGCTAATTATTTTATATGCTGTAGTGATTGTCCTAGCGATTTAATATTACCTGATGCTGAAGGAAGTGTATTTGAAAACCTCTGTTATAGACAATAACTGAAGATCCAATAAAGATATCCTAAGTGAGTATTCATAGTGCTGCATTTTCCGTTATCATGCATGGTCATGTTGTTGCTGCCACATTTACTATGAATTTTACTTGCTGTCATAAATGTATATACACTCTGGATATGTCTTCTCTCTGGATAGTACAATAAAATGCTGGAGGCATCAGCATGGCTTCTATGACCCATAAACTGCTTGATTTTAACGAGCCAACATTCACCAAGAGGCTTTTTAGGCTCCAATTTCTCATCACTATAGAAGGGACGGTAACCCAATGATTACCGTCTTTGACAGGATGAGTTGAGGGACGCGGTGCTGCTCGTCTTTGCTAACAAACAGGATCTTCCAAATGCCATGAATGCTGCAGAAATCACTGACAAGCTTGGCCTTCATTCCCTTCGTCAGCGTCACTGGTACTGTTTTCACTTCTCACCCCATTGGTTATCGTCTCTTTCAATCCATTTCATCGAATGATAGCTCTGAGAAGCCTTAATATTTGCAACCATACAATATATTAACCCATCTATTTGGTGCCTTCAGGTACATCCAGAGCACATGTGCAACATCTGGAGAGGGGTTATACGAGGGATTAGACTGGCTCTCAAACAACATCGCTAACAAGGTTTGATTCAAGTCGTGCATATTATGCTCCTGTTCATCTGAGGTTACTTTTTTTTTTTAAAAAACTTTACTGATGAGCGTCTTGTTTCTTCAAATCTTGCAGTCATAGATCTCTCTGTTGATGGTGTTTTGCATTGAGCTGAGAGTTATTACCAAGGATGTTTTTTCTTGAAGTACACATATATAGTCAGAGGGAGCTTATTCCAATGAGATTTGCTTATGTTTTTTTACCTTTTACCGTCCTCGCATTTTTATCGTTAGACCAGAATAAGTTTGGCAGGATTGCTTCATACTCTCAGGCTGTGGTGTTAAATATTCAAACTATGTTTCCGGCATTTTATATTTCCCTGAAAGACTCATTCGGACATCAGATGTTAGTATTTAAAGATGAAAAATTCCTCAAGAACCCAAAATATGGGACCAATAGAGGGGACAAGTGATGTGTCTCCCTCCTATTGGATAATGAGTTTGTCATCACTAATGAGGGTCAACTCATTATCCAATAGGAGGGAGACATCTCACTTGTCCCCTCTATTGGTCTCATATTTTGGGTCCCGGTTGCTTATTTTGTGTTGTGCTCCAATTCTGGTCATGGTGAAAAAAAAAAAAAAACTATGTTCCTGGGGACTTACGCTTTGCTCGTATGACTCGTTCAGATACCAGATGGCTGTATTTTTAAATCAAACTCTTGATTGCGGTTTTTGTAATCTGAGTTCGTTTTTATCGTCTGTCCTAATATTGCAATATCTTGTTAAATTAGGAGCTTAGGAAATTAGAAGATAGAAAACAAATTACTAAATTTATGAAAACGCACGATACCATTTATGTTGCGTATATTTAAAGAAAGGGCCATGATATAATTTTATGTTGCGTGTATTAAAGATCAAACACCGGCAAATCCGTCGAAAGTCCTATAGTTACTTTTGCGTCGAACAAATGTTGCCGGTCCCTTTACCTCCTCGAGCAATATAAAACAAATCAGAAATTACCGTGCAAAATACTTTTGTTAATTAAGATCAAAACCTGCACAGAGAGATTAATTATTGTGATGCCCCCATCACAGTTTAGTCCCACATCAGTTGCTTAAAAAAGAGTACGAGAACCTAAGCCCTTAAATAACATATCAGAAATTACCGTGCAAAATTACTAGGAGAGATTTTGGTAATTAAAAGTTGGTTTGGTCTACAGTGAAAACTTGTTCTTAAATTAAATACCATCCTGCATCCAGGTAAAATATCACATATATGATCCATCTCTAGCAACCCAAGCCATAATAACCCAAACTCTTTCAAATTCAACCTCAAGCTAAACCACCATGAAAGTCGTCATATATAGCAATTGAAAGCCAAAGACCTAAAATTAACATAGAAATGATCATGAAGTTCTGAACTAGATACAGACCATAATAACCCAAACTTAAATATTTTGCATGATATGCTTGGCTGAGATAAGCGAAAAATGTTCAGATCAACTACTATCTTATCAGATCGAGTAATAAAAGATCCTAGCTTGAAGCAACATGATATGCTTGGCTGAGATAAGCGCAAAGTGCTCAGATCAACTACTATCTTATCAGATCGAGTAATAAAAGGCCCTAGCTTGAAGCCGGTTACCGTTTAGGTATTAAAGGGTCCCTGCATAACATCACATCTTAAGGTACTGTTATGTAATTAATCCCTATTTGTAAGAATTGAGGGACATAACTCAATGATACGAGGGGCTAATTCTTGAAGACTAAATGCCAGATTACCTAAAACGTGATAGCCCTTCACCAGTTTAGCCTAAAAAGTGATGTCGGCGACAGTTTAGCCTAAAAGTTAACAAATACGGTGACAGATAGGCATTTTCGATGCTGAAGATAATTTTTAATTGAAAAATTAACTGATTTTTGCATGTAGACCCCTCACTCTCTCCTATTTTCGTAGTTATCTTCTCAAGTTTTAAAATATGTAAAAGAGCCCCCCCCCCCCCCACACACACACACACACACACTCCCCTCCCTCCCTCGTTCCCTCTCCCCCCCCTCTCCCCCTTCCCACCATCTCCTCCCTTCTCCTTCCCACCATCTCCTCCATTCTTTTCTCATTCTGATCCTCAACCACGCATCCTCTCTCACTCTCTTTCTCCCTCCTTTCCTATATCCTCTCTAGTATACTTGCACCTTTACCTCTTTCTCTAAACTCACCTCTTCTTATCTTCTTTCGCTTCTCTCTTTTATTTGTCCTCTTTATCCTACTCTCTCTCTCCCCTCTTCTTCATCTCTCCTAATGCTTCAAGTAAAATGTTTGATGTTGGGTTTGAGAAAGAAAGAGGAGGAGATTCAGTTTTTGATGATTGAAGGGTGAAGAGAGAGTGAGTAGAGCAAGGAAGGAGAGGGAGAGGGAGTGGGAGAGACGAAGAGGAGGAGGAGGAGGTTTGGTATTTAATAGAATGCTTGATGTTAGGTCTAAGAGAGAAAGAGGAGGTTGGTTTTTTCTTTTTAAATGATTGAAGGGTGAAGAGGAGAGAGACAAGGAGGGAGAGGGAGTGGGAGAGAGAAGGGGAGGTTGGGGATTGGGACGGGAACAGAATGAATGAGATGGTGGGATAGAGATGGTAAGAATAGATATGGGAAAAAAATGGAGAAAGAGTGGTAGAGTGAAAGGGAAGTAGGGGATTGAAGGAGAAGAGAATGGAAGAGATGGAGGGAGCGAAGAAGGAAGAGATGGTGGAAAGGGAGTGTGTTTTGTACAAAATTCACAAAAATTTTTGGGGTTAATTCGAAAAATATGAAAGAGTGAGAAGTCTATATGCAAAAGTCACTTAATTTCTAGCTAAAAAATTATATTCAGCACGAGAAATGCATATTTGTTATCGTCGTTGTCGCTTTTTAGGCTAAATTATCGCCGTCGTCACTTTTTAGGCTAAACTAGTGAATAAGTATCATTTTTTAGTCTGATATGGTATTTTAGCCAATTCTGAAATAATAGCAATTTGAATGAAGCTTATTTGTCTATACACCCGCAAACCTTCCCTAATTGCATATGTACCCTCCAGTTGCCAATTTACCCCCATATCTTCCATCATTGCATATTTAGAGCCGCCCAAATATTCATAATTGCCAATATGCCCCAATCTTCTATAATTGCATATTCATCCCCAACATCCTTATAATTGCCCTCACCAACCCATTGGAACTTTTCCTCTTGATGAACATCACCTTAAATATTTAGGTATTTTTAAATCTTATCTAATGACTTAACAAAATAATAAGGTGTACATTGGCAATTATGAGGAGCTGGGGGACGAATATGCGATTATGGTAGATTTTGAGGGATATGCTGGCTATTATGAGTAGTTAGGGTTAGATATGCAGTTTTGGAAGATGCGGGGGAAATATTGGCAATTATGGATATTTTGGGGTATATGTGTAATTATGGAAGATGTGGAGGGTATAGAACCAAATAAACTTTGAATGAATCGAGGGAGTACGTCTCAAAATTGTAGAAGACCGAACTGTGAAGAATTAAACCCTCTAGGGTTTCTTGGCTTCTTCATGGAGAAGCCCACTAAAATCTCGTTCGCTGGCGATCAGATTCCTCTGTCGGTGCTCGCGGCCGCTAGGATCGCCGGAATCGACCTCGCCGTCGACGCCTCCGCCGCTCCCGGCTCCCTTCCCTCGTTCCACTTTCCCTCTGGGTTAGCTCCTAATCCCTTTCCTTTCTTGGTTTCAATTCTCAAGGGGATATGGGGGGGGGGGGGGGATCAAATTTTGGTTTGAAAAAGCTGAATTTGGTGACGTAAAGTGGGATTCTTCAGTGTAAAGGCTGAATTTTGATTGGGTCAGCTATCAAAATGTGTATACAATTCGCTCTTTAGATGAAACTGTATGGAAAGATGTATGTTTTTTTATAGGACTTTGTTATGAATTGGGAATTCTTCAAAATGTTCCATTCAATATGCGGTGTGTACTAAGGGAATGTTCAATCTTAATTTACATGATTTCTTAACTGTACGTCTGAGCAGAAGAATAGATTGTTTTTTAATCAATTTGATCGTCGATGAAATATATGATTTCTTTAACGATTTGTGTAATTTTGATATACCCAGGAACTAGTCTGTCTCGAGTTAGTCTCCTGCTTGTGTTTGATACAAGTCCTAGAGATTGTTCGATCTCGAGTTACTACCTTTTGTGAACGTGTAACCTTGCAGGTTTGGATATAGAAAAGGATACATAAAATCAAGGCCCCGTATTTTTTAGGGACATATGTCTAATATGTAGGCGAACACACGTCTATTATGTAGGAGAACAATGTCACTCGACATTTAACATTCAACTGTTAATGTATAACTGCTTCAGGTCTAAACTGCATGGAACCAATACTCTTCTACGGTATCTGGGGCGTGTTGTAGACATCCCTAATTTCTTTGGGCTGGATGCATTTGAATCAGGACAGGTACAAGATCATGTATATACTTTAACATATTAATTTATTTTTTCCCACTAGTATAATGCACGTGCTTCACATGGATGTATTTGTTTTTGTATTTGGTATAATATTATTTAATAAATTACGTATAAGTATTTTATAAGTTATTTTATTATACTATTATTAAAAAAATTTAAGTTATACTATTGTTAACTAATTCATTTAATAGTTATTTAAATTTTCATATTATTATGTTATTAAACAATTTATTAAGAGTATAATTATTAAATAATAATGTAATAATTAGTTTAAGCAAATCTATTGAGATAATTATACTATTTATATTATTAATACTCATGCTATGTTGATATTTTATTATAATATTTATTAACTAATGGCAATAATTCTTAATGTTATATGTCTTTATTTATACTATTATTAATAATTATAATTATGTACAACAATTTATTAAATACTTATTTTATAATATTTTATTACTTAATACATTATAATATATTTTATAGATTCTATTATTATTATAAATTATTATATATTCTAGTGAATGACCAAATATTTTTGGAAAATGAAGAGGTGCATAGTTAATAAGAGGTTATCAATCATTAGTTAAGAATTAATTATAAATAATGGTATAATTGTGAATTGTCAAAAAAAGAGAGGATGAGATCAAAAGTTTTGACAAGAGTATCTCTTTTATAAGTAGTACAGATATAGATAGATAAATTATCTCAACCTTCTTATTGTTTTGTTGCACTGCTTGATTATTTTCCTGCAGATTGATGAGTGGCTCGAGTATGCTTCAGTATTCTCTTCTGGTTCTCAGTTTGAGAGTGCTTGTGGGCATGTTGATAATCATTTGGCTCTTCGGGCTTTCTTGGTCGGTTATAGCTTGTCCATTGCTGATATCTCAATTTGGTCAGCTCTCGCAGGTAATCTGAAGTTGCTTTTGTTTGATTTTCCTTTTGATTAACATCTCCTTTCATTTTCAACTTTATTGACGCTTCAGGCACTGGGCAAAGGTGGGAAAGTTTGAGGAAATCGAAGAAATACCAAAATCTAGTTCGGTGGTACAATAGCATAGCAGATGAGTATAGTGTGGCCTTGAATGAAGTTACAGGAGCATATGTTGGAAAAAGAGGATTAGGAAAGTCACTTGCAACTAATCCAAAGGGAAAAGAACAGGGAACCTACCAAGCTCCAAAAGGAAAGGAAGGGGTTCTGGCGAATGGAGTTGTTACTTCAAAACATGCTGGATTTGAGGTTGATCTTCCAGGTGCTGAAGTTGGGAAAGTGTGCCTGAGATTTGCTCCTGAGCCTAGTGGATATCTCCACATTGGGCACTCGAAGGCTGCCTTGTTGAATCAATACTTTGCTCAAAGATATCAAGGACGATTGATCATTCGCTTTGATGATACAAATCCTTCAAAAGAGAGCAACGAGTTTGTCGAAAATGTGTTGAGAGATGTTGAAACACTCGGCATCAAATATGATGTTGTTACCTATACGTCAGATTACTTCCCACAATTGATGGAGATGGCTGAGAGATTAATGCGCGAAGGGAAAGCCTATGTGGATGATACACCAAGGGAGCAATTACAAAAGGAGAGGATGGATGGTATTGAATCAAAAAATAGGAATAATACTTATGATGAGAATATGCAATTATGGAGAGAGATGATTGCAGGTTCTGAAAGGGGCAAGCAATGCTGTTTAAGAGGTAAATTGGACATGCAGGATCCTAACAAATCTCTTCGAGACCCTGTTTATTACCGTTCCAACCCAGATCCACATCATAGGATTGGAGCAAAGTACAAGGTCTACCCAACCTATGACTTTGCATGCCCTTTTGTTGATTCCATTGAAGGTGTAACACATGCTCTTCGTTCAAGCGAATATCATGATCGCAATGCACAATACTACAGGATTCTTGAGGATATGGGACTAAGACGAGTGCAAGTATATGAATTTAGCCGGCTGAATATGGTCTATACACTTCTCAGCAAGCGTAAACTTCTTTGGTTTGTGCAAAATGGCAAAGTTGATGGATGGAATGATCCTCGTTTCCCAACTGTGCAGGGAATAGTACGCAGAGGTCTGAAAATTGAGGCATTAATACAGTTCATTCTCGAACAGGTAATATATCACTATTTCTTTCTATATCGTGATTTTATTGATGGAAGCTAACACGATTGGTTTTGCGATTTTTTTAGGGTGCTTCTAAAAATCTAAACCTTATGGAGTGGGACAAATTGTGGACCATAAACAAGAAAATAATTGATCCAATTTGTCCAAGACACACAGCTGTCAATGAAGAGCGCAAGGTAATATTTCACCTTGCTGATGGCCCTGAGGAGCCACTTTTGCGCATCTTACCTCGGCATAAGAAATATGAGGGCGCTGGAACAAAAGCTACAACATACACGAAGAACATATGGATAGAGTATGCTGATGCATTATCTATCAAAGAAGGGGAGGAAATAACGTTGATGGACTGGGGCAATGCTATTGTGAAAGAAATCAAGAAAGAGAACGGTGAGATCAAAGAACTGCTCGGAGCTCTTAAGCCTGAAGGATCTGTCAAGGATACCAAGTTGAAGCTTACCTGGCTACCTGAAACGAAGGAGCTTGTTAAGCTTTCCTTGATTGAGTTTGATTTTTTGATTAAGAAGAAGAAGGTATGGACAATTACATGTGACGCTACACTTTGCTTATTTATTTATTCGTGATCGTGGTTTGTTGACTAGGTGACCTGCACTGCATATTATTCAGCTTGTTTAAATTTTAGCTAAACCTGTGTAAGTCCATATTTTCTGCCACTCAAATTTATTTTGTCCTTACACTTGCACTAATTATGTTATGGAGTTCTCTTTCATGTCATCTAACTATCTTCTGTTCACTGGAAAGGAATTGAATGATATACATACTATCTAGCTTTAGTTTACATCATCCTAGGAGCATGATTCTAACATTGTTTACTAATTTGCACACTATCAAGGGCATGTTTTAATTGAATGGGTTTTTGTCATATTAGACTATGAAATCTTCATATTTCTAAATTAGACCCTCAAATCCATTAAGTCATCTTAAATGACACATCCATGTTTTTTACACCCCTAAATCTATGAAGTTATTTTAAATAACACCTCCATTGCAAACAAATATGAGTACTTCTGGGGGGTCTACTTTGTCTAAAAAAAAGCAAATAGTATAGTAACAGATAATAGGATAATATGGAAAACTAATATGTAGGAAAACAGTTGTGTGTGTAAACAAAGTCTAATGAACATAACTGTATTATATGGCAAAATACGATATGGAGGACAATTTTTTGTACTGAAACATTCTATATGTTTAGTTTACTAAAGCAATCTACTAGCCACAAGTTACTCTCTGCTGCTTTCTTATACTAAAGCCATCTGTTTGTTTATGGTTCCATAAATGTTTGAGATCGACGTGCACGGATCACCTCCCTAGTGTAGACCTGTACATTTCTTTTTTGAGATGACACTGGAACTTCATGTTTCTGTTTACAACACCAGTAACTTTTCGTCGATGTTACCCCAGCTTGAAGAGGGGGAGGAATTTCTGGACAATCTTAACCCTTGCACAAGAAAGGAAACAGCTGCTCTAGGAGATTCCAACATGAGGAATCTGAAGCAAGGCGAGATACTTCAGCTCGAGAGGAAAGGCTACTTCAGGTGTGATGTTCCCTTCGTCGGACCTTCGAAGCCGATCGTCCTCTTTGCAATCCCGGACGGTAGGAAACAGGCAACATTGAACTGATATTATCGAGAGGAATCATGGACAACAGTTTTGCTATTATTATGTTTTTTTTTATAAGTTAAAATATGCTGAAGTTTTTGAATGTTGGTTCTGGTGAATCTGAGAATGCCCCTGAAACGCTGTTTGAGAAACAAACGATTTCTTCCCTTTCCTGCTTTTTTCTGTTTTTGCGCGATTTTATCAAGTTGCCCCTATGACCGTTGTGGTACTAGGTGGACCCCAGCCTAATTGATTTAGGGTGAGGGCGTCTGCAAAGGGTTCTTCGTTTGATGGGAGAAAATTAAGTAGGGTTTTTGAGAGAAGCTCTCCAGTAAGAGACCGAGGTCGAATGCTAGAACAACTCATTGTAACTCCTCTGAGACCCACGACATTATTATCGTTATTTTCTTTTTAACAGGAAATTTACCAGAACCCTCCTTTTAAAATGTTTTTACAGACAGAGAAGCTAAAGAAAATGATTTAAGGATTATATCAAGAACCCGGCAAATTTCAAGTCCATAGCAAATTTCTACAGTTCAAGTCTCGAGCATTTCTCAAAAGTAGCAAGCAAAATAAAGAGACACAGAGCCACAAACAAAAAAGGCAATAAAAAACCAGCACCTCTTTTTTTTCCTCGTTCTCTTTTTGGGACATTTATCAGTGACGAGCCAACACTTGTATCTGTATGCTCTACATGACAATAGAACTGTTTACATTCGCGCGAAAACAAAATGCCAGAAATTACAGTACAGCCTCATCGTTATCCGACAAAACTTTGCTACTTACCCTTCCCAGACTTCTTCCCCTTCTTTTGTTTCTGTTTCAGTTGGGTGAGTCCTGGTGCTGTTATCTTCGCATTGCCAACGATGGCAGCCACCAGTTCAGCATCCGTACATGCTTTCATCAGCTCTTTCTCTCTGGTGGTCACTTCAGGCGTATGGCTGAACAAATTCATCGCAGTTTTGGCAGCTGCAATGATGCAAACATACGACTCCTTATAAATTGAGCGCAAAAATTGAACAAACATTGAGTTGCACGGTAAATATGGCTACAGACTATCAACAAGAAGAAAAGGTGCTAGGCTACCATGACAGTTTAAGACGTAGAATTACATCACTGCAACAGAACAAGTGTACAGGTGGTAATCAAGTGACAAGCATAAGCACTGCTCGTGGATAAATATGAAACATACCTTTTCCTTTCTTTGCTGTGCCTGGAGTAATTTTCACCCGATATTTATATGCTTGCAGAGCATTGTAAGGACCACAAACAGGTACAGCATACAATAGAATATCGTCAGGAAGGGGATTGCCCGTCAAATAATCTAAATCGTTCAGCTTCTCTTTCTCCTCTTCCCCTATCTCATGGATGCCATCTTCCTCCATCTCAATTTTATCCATATCACTTGTTTTGTCCAAGGTTGTATCCTGAACATTTTCAGAAAGAGAACCATTGATTTTCTTGTTCATGGAATGATCAATTTCGGAAGTATACTCCGGACAATCCCGAGAAAGATGGCCTGACTTTTTACATCTATAACATATTTTGGAGGAATCATCTAGACCTGTTATCCCAGAGAAAATAGTATCAGAAACACGTTGTTTCTAAGAAAATCATTGCAAGAAAGAAATCTAATCAAGAAAAACCAGGGTTGCCTAACCAGCGCATGAAGTATACAAACAAGTAAACAGGAAGAGAACCAAGTGAAGAATATGTTGGCAAGTATAAAAACACAAACTGAAGGAGAAACAAGTAAAAAGACAACATCCATCTTTAGCTCCAATATTAAATGGAGAATCCAAGCTATTTTTTTTTTCTTTTTTCCCCCCAAATTGAAAGGATATCTACTATCAAGTCCTGATGGCGGAATATGATTAATGATTATTACAGTATATATTACTTGACCTTCAACCTTTTTTTTTCCATCGCAAATTCTTCACATAACATCAGGTCTCATCAGAGACTGTAAAATGCCAGGGGAAAAAAAAACATCCCATGAAATGGGTTCCGTATACTCACCTCAAACTTGCATGGTGTGAAGGAGTTGGAGGTCCAGTAATTCTACTGTAATAATTATTTAATCATATTTCGCCATTAGGACTTGACAATACATATCCAGGACATTTCTTCTTCTCAAAAACTAAATTGGTTTGCACTAAAGAACACCCCCACCCCCCACCCCCCCCAAAAAACCTTCTCTATTTCCAAATTATTATTACTAGTGTCTATTTCCGTTGTTAGATTCTATTAGTGTAATTGTCAAAATTAATTTGCCTAAGCCAGCCAGTGATAGTTACTAAGTATCTGAAAAAAATTCATTTTGGCTAAAGACTGAATACAAATTTGAATCATAAATCTCAAATATCATGCTATCTTTAGTAAAACCGTTTAAACAATTAAGTAACTTCAATACGGATAGAAATCCCAATGAATAACTTGTGCTATTAAATCTAAAATGCAGGTCAGGAAAAATGGTGCATATAATCAGATAAATATTAAGCAAATATACAGAGGAAACTTTGAAAGAGCCACATGTTGACCGATTACCTGTTATAGGTTTGATTGATTTGTTTGGATCTCCCTCCTTGTCTTGTGACTCTTTTTCCTTTGTGAGCGCTTTCCCTGCAGACTAAAGTAGAACAGAATGATAATTGTTAATACATAAAACAATTCATCAACATTCAAGGGGAAAAAATTCCTATGCTATCAAAACTCACCGCAAGCAAAGTCATGCGAATCTTCCTCTCTTCCTCATCCTGTGATGCATACTTCTCTTTGATCTTCTTAAGCTTACCCTTCTGCCCACGAGTGGCCTTTGGAATCGCTGGCTTTGATTTGTCACTAGTGATATCTGCCTGAACACCTTTAGCACCTCTATTACTCTCTTCTTTTTCATTCATGTCATTAGCAATATCATCACTATCATTCTTCTGACCTTTCTTCAATTTTCGTCTTTCTGCCTTCGAAATGTAAGGCTTCTCTCTTATTGTACCCTTTTTCCCATTATGGTTCTCTTTAGCAGGTAACTGACAATCATCTATTCCAGTATTTTTAGTTGATAATTTAGCAGATCCGACACCAAGAGCTTCATCGAGGAGAACCTCAAGTTGTGGTGAAATTGAAGGTCGACTAGTTTCATCAATAGTAGATAGATTCTCATTATGAATCTTATCTAATTGGGATGCATCATCTCCAACAGTTCCTTCAGTGTAACTAGAAGTTTTAAGATTAGTAACAGCATGAGATCCCTCTACCTTTACTTCAGAATGGCCACTGCTCAGTGATGAAACATGAACCAATTCCTTGTTTATGCCACCTTCATCAATGACTTCTTCACCTGAATCAGAATCACTCTGGTCTTTATGAGTCTCTCCTTCAATTTCATTTAGACTTTCATCCTCACCCCTTACCCTCCTTTCATTCAGATGGGATGCCAAGGAGCTCTCATCCAACCGAAATAGAATGCCAAAGCCCATGACAAGGGGATGTGGAGGGAGGAAGTTCTTTTTGCCACGTATCATGAAACTACCGACAGTAAGATATTCACCAGTAGGAGCTGTTTTACTCACTTGATGAGGATACACCCACCAAGCACTTGTGACAATTTTTGAATCCCACGCCTGGCTATGACACACCTGTCAAACAGAACAATTTTTACAATTCATTTCGTATCAAAATAGCTGAAAAAAATATATGCTCAGAAAATTGAGTATCTTCTTAACCATGTTGAACGTATTAACTTTAATGTTTTCTCAAGAAATACCAAAGGTTTAAACATCCATTATCTTACTCACAGTGAAGCATCCTGCTTGATTCAATGTAAGAGGCGGTATGGAATGATCAGCCTTGTGATTTTTTATCACTGTACTAGAGGCTCCATGTAGCTCTGCGTGCACGTAGCTGTCTTGAAGTCAAAATAAGAGTCACCATCAACAGAACCAAAATCATGATTTAGGAGTTGCAAGGAGAAGGACAGAAAAATAGTGAATCAACAAGCATTCATATTAAACAAATATCATTTAGAACTACATTCCTCACACATGTAAAAGGGACACTACACTATATGTCACTATGAAAGTGACACTAAAAGCTGCACTCATGCATATACGTAAAGGGGACGATACACTGTATGTCCCTTTTAAATGTGATTTCACTACTGTATTCACGGAGACACTCGTGCACACAGAGGAAGGGAGGCAGGGAGTGGCATCCTCGAAACCAAGGACCAAATTTGTTCCTTGGCAGTCGTGGCCACGTCCAACCACTCATCTAAAGGTTGAAAACTTCAATAATTCGCTTTCCATCCAACCAATCTCTTTACACGAGTGGTTGAGATGGGGCCACTTTACTCCTAAGGACAAATTGGTCCTTGGTAGTGCTTTTGTGTGTGGGTGTGTGCGAACATATATATTGTCCTCTTTTCGAAAACTTGAAATAAAACTATTTTTACTAAAAGATTAAGAGCATTCTGATTGCGTTAAATAAGCAGTCAAAGCTCAATCATTTTGCTTACTCATAATGTCCATCGGGGGGGGCCCCCCCCCGCCAAACAACATAGTTACAGGATGCTAGTATCAGCGATCTGATTGGAAATCCACCACAAACAGATACACATGAACTGGATAGTGGATTACGGGAGGAACAGTGAATTCACGGGTCTCAACTTTCTTCACATGCATTACGTGGCATCTGCTTTTCTACGTCTCAGCAGTGTACTTTGTCCAAAAAAAATTCAAGGTGAAGGAAGTTTGAAAACAGCATGATTCCTCATTTTTATGGATCATTCATGAGATACCTCATTATGAAGTTATCAAATAAATTTACCGTGGCTGTTCATATTAAAAAATTTCATATGGAAAGACTCTGTTTAGATACAATAATAAACATTGTTAGAGTTTCATCCTTTAGATTATCTAGACTGCTCACCTTGATCTATACATTCAAATAGTCTAAAGATGAGATCAAGAATTGGAACTCTTTACAATGCATCAAATGATACCATCTATTAGGATTACATAATGATCTTTCTATCAAGGTTATGACGTAAAGTTTCACAATCACTAGATCTCTCATTTTTAGACTAACTTGAAGATGTAGAACAAAATGAATGATGTGGATCATCATTGAGATAGCCATTACAAGTTCTCGCGAAAAAATTCACCATGAAGTTTCCATCTGAAAATCTTTTGTTTAGGGCGATCTAAAATAAGTACTTTTAGAACTTCATAACAGACCATCATCTAGACAATGTGTTTTTATTCTACAAATTTGTTAGCTTGCTCTTTATTAGCACTCTAGCGGGCTGGGGGCAATGTATTTTATCTTTGCATGTTCTCTTACTCAAGATAGGCACTTGAAAACACATTAACAGCACGTCATCTTGGATGCAGCAAAATATTTTAAGGTGACGGTAGTGCATCAAACATAAATATTGTACACAAAGGCATATATTGTTTGTAAAGGCATCAGATACCAGATGTAAGGAGTGCATCATTCGTGCAAGATACTACTAATTATCTTTGGGTTAAGAGAAGGTTGACACAGACTTTTTCTAGAATTTAGGCATCTGACTTTTTCTAGAATTTAGGCATCTGATAAATTATTGGAAGGGATATTGTCACACATAACAGGCCTACATATGGGTAATACCTAAAACAACCTGTAGCTATTGGTGTCACTTTCTTCAGTTGAATCTTAAAATTTTTTATGAATCACTTGATCTTGTTTGAGTAATAGCAATGAGATTCCCCAATATCATGCTAAGAATAGCTAGGATTTCCAAAAGAAGATGCCATTCGTTTGATGAGAAATAAAAAGGAATATCGAAAATTCGCGTGGCTGAAGCTGAAGCAGCTACTTTCGAAGTAACAGAAAGAAAAGCAACGACTGGAGTGGGAGAGTCAGAGTCGAAAAGAGGATTCCTCACTTCTTTCTCTCATTCAAAACCGTGCATGAGACTTTCATCTCGCACGGCTCAAACCCATAATGAATCTTTCTTATAAGAGATATACCCAAAAGGTTCATAGAGAATGATGTCTACAACTGACCTGTGAAAACATTATCAAATAAATAAAAAATATACTTACAGATCCCCTTTGGACATATATCGCTTGACAATCATCTCATTTTGTTGTGCATCACGACCACTGATAACCAAATAATTTTCACTGCTAATGAACCAGTTGAATTTTTCAAACCAATGAACTTTGCGTATGTGAGTAATAGCAGCAACAGTCTTTTCCTGCACACAAGAAGGAACATATATATTAAAATCATCAACCAATAACCAAAGCTTTTAAGGCATTTGGTAAATTATAGTCTTTATTTTATTGAAAATGTCACTTAAAGTGACAACTGAAGTCAGATTTCTGCTCCATTTTCTTCCTCAGTCTCACAAGTCCATAATTAACGAGGAATTCTTGTTTCTTTGTGTCAGGCTCAGGAACCAAAAGCTGATATTCCCTGCTAATGCCATACAGGTTCACTCTAGGTCCCTAGATAACCAAGTCACTTCCGTTGGTAACTAACAGGCCTAAACTTAATACAATTAGTGTAAAATACATCCAGTAAAGTTTATCTTATTGGGCCACACTCGTTCCCAAGCCTTCTTGGAATATAAATATCATAAATTTGATGAGGCCAATACTTCTAATTCATTTCTTGACAGAATAAGAACCTTCAACACCGATATTGAAGAACAAAATATCATATGCCGGATGAATCAAGCAACCAAGTAATAACAAAATACATGCCCAACATAATGACAAAGTATGCCAAAATGAAGACAACTGCCAGTTATCATGACTTTTTGGCCGTCTCATCACTCATCAATAAGTACAAAATGAGAAAACAATGCGAGCACTACTAGAATACCAAATGTTTTCAATGTTGCTGAGCCTGAGGTAAACAAAGAATTCATGGCAAGCCTTTGGAACTTGAGAGTAAGGACATCTCCATAAGAAGGAAGTTGTCAGACATATATGTTTTACCTTTTATGTCAAGCTAAAAGAAAACTGCAATAATCTTCCATATTTACCAATATAATCAGCTATTAAATAAATCTAACATCAGAAAGGAAGAAGGACAAGTTCATCAAAATTTTGTTGAAAATACCTGAGCAAGTTGGAGGCGTGTCTTCTTCTCTGCAGCTTTGAAAGCCTTCTCATGAGCTGTGATGGTTTTTTCTTGTTTATTCTCCTGTTTCTTCTTTAATTCAAACCAACGACATGCATTTGCATGTGCAGAAAGTGCCAAATCGACTTCTACCTGAAAACCACATTTACATATCATTTGTATTCTGGATTTATATATCTCCTTCTGCTTAAAGACATATAATATGGAAAAATACTGGTATGACAGCCCTTGAAATGCAGGAGAAAAAGGAGCATCAAACTCAACAAGCCTCACTGCTGTAAACCAGAATGTTTCAGCATTTATTAGAAGATAGTGCATCATATTTTAACTATTGTGCATATACACTTTAGTAAAGTCAGTTAGTAGGCAATGGGCCCATTAAGTTTATGGAATGGTTGATACACTTGGAACCCACATGATCCAAAAGGGGAAATCCCTTATGGAGTCTAGAGTGAATTTGCTACACTTTCCAATCATCGATATCCATTTCTATGTGCAGAAAGTGTCAAATTAGCTAGCGTTCTACCTAAAACGACTTTGAATGTCATTAATTATTCTAGAGTTATTGGAGGAAATATCCTCTCAATGCTTTCTGCTTTGAAATAACATAACATGGAAAAATAGCCTTGAAATGCAGAAGAAAATGAGCATTCCACTCAACAAGCCCCCCTAAACAAATAGATCTTTAAACAGTGATTAAAACATAGTGTATCATTGACTTTGGGTTGTAAAACATGTTACTTGAACAAAACAATTATTCGGACGAAGGACGAAAGATTTACATGAACCAGAAAGCTCAGTATTTATGCCATTTCAATATTTAATAAAAAAAGGACGTGTTTTCACCTATGAAGCACGGACACGGACACGGCGACACGGACACGGCAAAACCCAAAAAAGTAGGACACGGCAACATGACTAGATTTTTTTAATATTATTATTATATATAGATCAATATTGAATTAAATTCCTATTACATTTTTATATTTTTTGTTATGTAAAGTGGAGATTATAAATAAGAAACTAAAGGAAAGTGTGTGTTGAAGGTGTGAATTAAGACGTCGTGATGACAATGATCTCTTGGAGAATTGAAGACAATAATGTTAAAGAAGACAAGAAAGAGAAGATGAACATAGAAAAATAGATCAATTTTTATGTTATATTATTATGTAACCTTGGCTTGTATAATCAATGACAAATGTAAGTTATGTATAATCAATGACAAATGTAAGTTATGTAACTAATTTGAAGATAATACCAAAATTTAATTTTCATTACTTTCATCTTGAGCATACAAAAATACAAGAGAATAAAGTTCAAGTTACAACTAGTTCCATTGCTACAAAATACTAAGTTATTAACATTGCAAAAATATAAAAATTACAACCAAAAACGTATCTTAAAATAAAGTTTTCAAGTTGAAACATCAAAAAGATCGTTCTATGGCTTCAACTCCTTCATCCTCCTCAAACACAACGGCCTCCATCGTGGGCTCGTCAAGAGAAATGGCAACAACATCTAAAATACCGACACCTTGAAATGAGTCGAAGACATCTTTACCAATATCCCACATTCTTGATTCCTCTTCCATATACTCTTCCGAACTTCTAAGCGAAGGTTGGTGTGAACATAAACAAGATCATCCGCACGTGCCGGGGTTAGCTTGTTCCTCTTTAAGGAGTGAATAAAACCATACGTACTCCAATTCCGTTCACAACAAGAAGAGGAACAAGGTTGGCCTAGAAGTTTTACGGCTAATGCTTGGAAATTTGGAGTACTTGGACCATAAAGAAGCCACCATGACTTTGGATCCATATGTCCTCTATCAGAAAGAGAATATGGATCACTAAAAACCTCCAAAGTCCCAGCAAACTTAGCATATTCCAAGTTCATCGCCCGTCATTTGTCGGGTTTAGGATAGTATCTTTTTAAACATTTTGCTCTTTCCGTAGAGATCTCAAGATCTTGATTTGGAGCTTGCCGATTGACGTTCTCATTGAGCCATGTGAAATGATAGTACATATATTCGTTAATAACATGAATTAGCCCACAAGGTATTGATTAATAGAAATATTCACATTAAAGAGTGAAATGTGAAATATTACCTTGGAACTAAAGAGTATGTCAAGCACTGAAGCGGGGTGTTGCTCTTGTTCCATCGATCCTCCAAGATCTTGTGAACAACCTCATAAAAAGGAGATTCCTCGTTATCCTTTTTACCCTCATGCCTATAAATAGCTTGTTTCACCTTCTCAATCATTATACCCACATATCATACACCAAATAAAGACATGGTGTATCGGTGTCGGTGACCCTTATCATTTCATAGATTGGGCCAGTAAAGTCAAGAATAAAATCTATCTTGTCCCACCACAAATCATCGATGACTTTCTTTCACAAATTGAGCTTTTCCCATATCTTCTTCTCTATACAAGCTCTATCGATCACTAAGAACCATGTCTTGGAGGGCTCTCTTGACGACCTTAAACCTCTTCAACATAATAATCCACGAGATAAATCTTGTGTCGGCAATCGATAGGAGCTTCATCTTGGAATAATCATTGAACATGACAAGCCGCATAGAGTGGTTCATGATAAAATTCTTCATAAGCAATGCATCATCGGAGATCCCTGTAATCCAATATAATTGTGCATAAACCACGATATTTGCTTCCGTGTTCTTAGCCGCACAAATATTCTTGATAGCAAGATTGAGTGTATGGACTACACAAGGAGTCCAAAATATGTGACGTCATGTGCCCTCCACAAAACCCCTCGCAGCCTTGCATGCCGAAGCATTTCGGTTATGATTTGGATGATATTTTGCGATCCTACCTCTGCGATGCACTTTTCTAGCTTCGTTTGGATAAAACATTTATTCTTGACTTCTCTCTCGGCATTCACGACATTCAAGAACATTGGCTTAGCCTCACATACCGCCATAAAATTGATGATGGGTCTCATTTGTGCATCCGTCCACCCATCACTACAAATAGAGATCCCTTTCTGTTGCCATGTGCCCCTGATGGGCTTCATCAATCTCTCTACGTGAGTTTTCTCACGTTGTAAGATAGTGGTCCTCATATAATTATAATCGGGAGGTTTATAGCCAGAGATTGGATTGCTTGCGGCATATGTAAAAACCTTGGCATAATATGGATTCCTTGTCAAGTTGAAAATCCCCCGATGAACATCCTACCAATCAATGCATCCAATTCCTCCCTTGCTCTCATGTTAAATGCTTGTTCCACGGTATTAGGCCCCTCCTCCTCTTAGATTCACTTTCACGAACCAGCATGCTTGCACTTGTACTTACACCGGCCGTACTTACAATCGAAAATGTAGGCAAAACTGGCGTCTTAGGCCTAGAAGCCCTCAACCTCGCCTCCGCTTGATCTAACGTCCTTTGAAACTCTCTTAGGTTTTCGGGTGTTGATTTGGAACACATCTTAATTTCAGTCCCGCTTATCCTCAAGAGGTGATTTTTAACTCTTGAGGGTGAACTGGTAAACTCCTCTCTGTAATAATTACATCTCCATCTTTAATTTCCTCCTGTCGCCCCCCCCTTTTTCTCCCATTTGGTAACATATTTTCAAAGCGAACATTTATCATCTTGTACTCCACTGCAACTAGAACTCCCTTCTTGTTCCATTTCTCTAAAGTACAATAGCAATAACAGTAAATTAAAAAATTAACAATAGCAAAATAGTAACTAAAATCCTAATTAATAATAAATTAAAAAATAGAACCCTAATTAATTAACAGTAAATTAATAAAACCCTAATTAATTAACAGTAAATTAAGATAAAACAGTAAATCAAAATGAAAAAAATAGTAAAATCTTTATATCTATATTCAGAGAGAGAAAGAGAGACGGATTCAGAGAGAGAGACGAAGAGTGAGAGAATCAGAGAGAGAGAGTGGGGAAGAGATCGGGAGAGAGACGAAGAATCAGTGAGAGATCGGGAGAGAGACGAAGAATCAGAGAGAGAGAGATCGGGAGAGAGACTGAAGAATCAGAGAGAGGGAGATCGAGAGATCGAGGGAGAGAGAGATGAAGAATCAAATAGAGAGGGATCGGGAGAGAGACGAAGAATCAGAGAGATCAGGAGAGAGAGACTGAAGAATCAGAAAGAGAGATCGTGGGAGAGAGAGACGAAGAATCAGAAAGAGAGACTGACCTAGCCGACGAGAGATCGAGGGAGAGAGGACGAGCCGAAGAGGACGACGACGATGACGAGCCGAGATTGGATTGCCGATGAGGACGAGCCGAGATTGGATTGCCGACGAGGATAACGACGAGGACGAGCTGAGATCAGCGAGCGAGAGAGAGAGATCGGGATTGTGGCGGCGTTTTCTTTTTTGTTCGCGAGCCGATCGAGTGAGTGAAGAAATTAGGGTTTGGGTTTCAGGTTTTTCTTTTTATTCGCCTTCTCAGCCGTGTCAGGAACGAGCCCAGCCGTGTCCGGAGCGAGTCGACACGCATGTCGGGGCGTTGACGCGTGTCGGCAGCGTTGACCGCGTGTCCCAACAGGAGTACACCCTAATGGAGTCTAAGGTCAATTTATCTAACGACTTTGTCCATTTTTCATCCTAACAGATGCAACATGAAAGCCCTCTTATAACAACAATTTGACGAATCCTGAGCTGAAAGCAGTTACTCTCAACAGCAAAAGACCCATCAATACTCTTCAGGTCACTACCCTCTACTTTCATAAATGGAGGTGGGGGCAGCCCAGAGACAGAGGGGTCGACAGGCAACCATAAACAAGGGTATAAAATACATAGTATTCACTAAGCCATATAATGACAACACCTCCTCTTTAATCATTGAAAAAGCTTTTTCGGTTACTTTTAGTTCCTATCAGTTCTGTGCACTATGGAATTTCCAAATGCTTAATAGAAAGATAAACTAATATGAGACATGTCCTAAGTGACTAGTCACATATGATCCCACGTGATTGCAAGAAGCCAATTTTCATATAAATATCATAGAGAAGAAGTTGAAGCTTGACTTCAAAATAAATGCACATAAAAAGGAACATGAGTATTTGTTGAATGAATGTGAAGAACACATGCTGAGGCATAAAATGCAGAAAATGCGAATTCCAACCAAACTTGATGTAATACCTTGTCAACAGGTGATGTTTTCTCATCATCATCCATATCATCCAGATTGTTACTCAATAGAAGACTAATGCAATTTCTTTCTAAATGGAGCTTATCAATAAGGCTAGCAACAGGATTTCCAGATTTTCTTTCTTCCTTTATCATGCGAGCCAGATCCACCCAGTCCATTCCATTTGCAAGTGCAACACGAACAGCTAAAATAGCTGCATCGACATCCTCTAAATTGTATTCAATCAGCTCTGCCATTTTTATAGAGTGGTCCACTTCCTTCTTCAGCATATGCACACGATTTTCCTGCAGCAAACACAAACCATAGATGAGAAGAAACCCAAACCAAAAGGAGGCAAATTGCAGAAAGCTGATGATAGAGTTTCTGTCACGTTGATGAGTTCAGAGAAAGATTCATAAGAAACAAGAGTGTAGTAGGACATTACTGTGAGCAAGTACATGCGCACAGTAGAAGCAAAACACAACTATAAAGTGTATGCTAATGGTAATGCATTTGTGATTGGTAATAATATTGCATTTATGATATCGTGATAAGACTGCAATAATATAGCTCTAAAATAGAAATGTGAAAAAGCTTCAAAAGCAAAAAGACCAAAATTACCACTCCTAGGACAAAAATACATGAAGAGTGGCTACAGAAAAATTATGAGAATAAACTAGGGTCCTCTTCACTAATGATGAGATTAAGCGCATGAGTGCAATAGCATTGAAGTAGGAGAGTAAAATTAGAAACATGATTATGGAGTGCCAAGTACCATGTGATTGCAGAAATCCACGAAGTTAGATGGTAAATTTTATAAGATGGATCCATGACAAGCTATCCTTCAAGACATAAGTGTTTGCTGGGCGATTAGAAATGTCCAAGAAAGTCAATGAAGCCAAAATGAAAGCTAAGATGGCTAGACCACAAGAACTCACATAAAAATAGAGGTAGATATTAAGGAAAAATAAGGGGAGTTTCTTCAGAAGGTATGGAAATGAGCAACAGTGAAAGATAATCATGCTACTTAGAATTGATGAGACTGAAACTGAAGGAACAGTCGGGATAAGTTTAGCCTGAACAAACATCAATTAGACAGTCAAATTTTTTTGATATGGTACATGATATTTTAGAACAGATGGCGCTTTGGCATAGCTTGATGGAAACAAATACAGAATTGGTTTAAAGATTTTTCCGTTGCTCTTGTTGTTGTTGTCGTTGTTGTTGTAAAGGCAATGTTAAATGCATGAATACAATAGTTGATTGAAGGGAAGCAAACACTAGTAGAGAGAAATGATAGTGACAACAGCCAAAAATTCATAAATTACATATATTCACAATCAATATGAGTCATAATAAATACATCTCCGTGAAGCAGCTGAAGTATTTGCTATGGGTGTTAATCTTTTCAAACAAATGGATATGAAATAAGTACCTGATCCAATCGAATTTTGTTAAGCTTTTGCACAACAGAACCCTCCTTTGCCTTTTGCTGCTGTTCTACTCTTTGACTTTCAAGTTTACTATAATATTCATCTACTGCAGCATCAAATGTCTCAAACTTCATACATTCCCTTGACTTAAACTGATTCAGCAGAATTGGGCAGAACTCATCATAGGCCTGCATATGCAACCATGATAGAGATCAAGGCATGCTAAAGAAGGAAAAAGGATTTCTAACTCTACCATGAAACTGTCAAATCTGCAGACTGCTGTATTGATACCAGAAAATGAGACCCAACACCACCACCAAGATTTCACACCTTGGATAAATAGATATGAGAAACTATCCAGAAAAGGACATTTTCTAAATAAAAAAAAGTTCAATTGTGTATAAGCATTTAATATAAATAACATGGACCAGTTGTAGGATAGAGATGGGGAGATCTTGTCACAATATCAGACAAAATAAAACTGCAAAACTATGGAAAGAGAAATTCCACCTAACCTTATTCACAGTAGAATCCTGAAGGGGGGCAAAATCCTTCGTCTCGACGGTTTTATTCTGCATCAGAATATAACCCTCCGGAACTTTTTCGCCAGATAAAATGTCTGTAAGCCAGTCCTCAAATCTGGTGATTGCTTTCATCAAAGCCTGAATAATTCCCTCATCAATTTTACTATTCTCATCATCTCCAACTTTCATATTAGGAAGCAGACCAGCATCCAATATGATATGCTCCGTGAGTGCTGGTCCATAGCTTAATGCTTCCCCAAGAATGGTCTTCAAAGTAGCTTTACTAGACTTTTTACCATCATTGCCTTTCTTATTTGAAACAGGTAAGTCGTTTTTCATGGTGCCCTTTACAGCTTTCAGTGTAATAGAAGGATTTTCATTGGCATTAACTTCAGATGATCCATCACCATCATATGTCTTGCTACAAGTAAGTGACGCTTTTAACTTTGCAAAGTCAGTCCTTTCAAAAATGCGGCAAGCTTCAATGGGGTAACGATGGCGTGACATAATTGCCAATCCCTTATCATCGTCTCTACAGAAAACAAGCTCACATCATATAAAGGCCCATTTTGTAACTTCAATACGTTCAGTTTCCAGAAAGTAACTTCATTGAATACAAATTGCAGTGAAATAATAGAGATGCAATACCAAACACATAAGGTTGAAAAACAGTACAAATTCTGTATTTGTGAATAAACCTAAAAAATATGAAGAGATGCCTATGCATTCAAAATTCCATAAAGAAGCATCCTTCACCCAAAACAGTGAGGCCTGCATTTAAATCTATAAAATCTTAATAGCAGTTTTGATATACATAATGTTCATGCAAAGTTCAGCAGTCACTGAAACACATATGGTGTAAACAATACACCAATTCTTCAGGACAATAATTTACGAAATTCATATTTTTGTGTCTCAATATCAATCTTCTGCGCTACGTATAAATATTATTCTTTGTAGGGTATTTTGAATTTATAAATTATACAGTGTTTCGGGTAAAATTATTTCCTATAAAACATTCCAATGTGTGAACCTATTGCAAAAGCAAACTTATAAACAACTTAGAATGAGAACACTGGAAACTCGAAAAAAAATTAGGGTCCTGCTCAATATATGTGTTGCAGTTTAAAAAGCAAATCATGTGTGTATGTATAAACAGAAATCAGAGTCAAATGAAATAGAGTGACCAAGCTTAAATTCAGGCGCCACAAACTGGTTTAAATTGGAAAATTGCAATTAGCAAAAGACACAGCGTAATGAATTACGAAAGGATATTGCATATATTCACAACTTGATGGACAAATATATCCAAAAATGGCCATTTTAATAACCATTCACCTTGATAAATAAAGAGGAATTCATTCATCATAAATGTGTGGGATATTTGAAGTGAAGAAGTGCCTTCAAAGTATTAAACAATAATGAAATAGGCATAGCCATGAAGTTGAAGAGAAATTTTTATTAAAAGGCTACACAATGATATGAATGGTGGCCAGTTAAGAAGAAACAAGACCAGAAATTGGAGTAGATAAAATGAGATTCAAATGGATAAGAAATATTATACTAAATGGACAAGACTGACAGTGTCTGTGATAGATAAGAATGAAATTATGATTGACAAGGATGAGTAGATCCATGAGCAGTTAAACACCATAAAATGATGATTGTGCTAGTTAGAAGGTAGGAGACCACACGATTTTAGTTGGAGAATCAGCTATGGGAAGGTCAGACTAAACTGGACATGGTTGAGGGAGTGATAAAAGACTGATTCATGTCAGCTGAAGCTGTTGAAACCATTTCTTTGAGATAAAAGGTTTGTTTTTATCGAACAGTGGGAGCTTCACATATAAGGTCTTACGAATATATGAAGTATTAAGTATCTCTAAAATTCACCACAAATATTTGCATGTGTTGATCCCATCAAATAACCTTAGGATAGCAATTAATGAAACATGACTCATATGGAAAATTAGCAAGAACGCACCTATGAGACCGAAGAAGAGTCAAGACTGTGTATTCAGAATCTGTCAAAATAATATTTCCTTGAGCATATAACTCAAGAATAACATAATGTGCATTGGTACCCAAGCCAAACTGAAAAAGAATAATCTGTAAACACAATGAAAATAGTTCATCACTATTAAAATAATTTCAAGAGATGTTGACTAAAGTTAAAAAAATGAAGGAGCAGTTTCAAGGTACTTACCCGATCATATCCGAGTTGTCGCACATCTTCAAGCCTTCTTGTCCGTATGTGCTTCCGTAACTTTAGAGTAAATCCTGAAGGAGTTGTATGCTTGTCCCTACAGAGTGGTAGGATGTTGTCAATCAGGAACCTCACAAGTGACACACACTAGTAACAAGGTAAATACTGCAAATAAGATGGGCTTACCGAACGTATTCAGTAGTGTGCAACCTGGCACCACTTTCCATCAGCAACAGAACCTTTTCACTTTCCCCAGACTCGGTAATACCACTACTGTTCATCAGCTTGAACAGATAAGTCTGCGACAATAACAGACAGCAAATGTCACCATAGGAACAACTTCTATCCTATTTTTTAGTTTATAGACATTTAAACCTAAATTATAACTGATGCTTTTGAAAGCATTAACTATGAAGGACCAAAGAAAATATGAATGAAAGAGGACATGTTTTTATTCTTAGTTGTCCTCCACGGGAGCATTGCTTAGAGCACACGTTGTCAAAACAACCAAACATCCGCAAATATTAAAAATTTTCCCCCAATTTTGACCAGTTAGTTTTATTTTTGTCCAAGCAAAGCCAACTAAACACCTATTTGCAAAAATTTTGACAATTTAAAATAATATCCAACTAGAAGCAATAAACACATCAGAAAATTCTTCTTCCTACTATTATTCCCACGATAATATTGTAAACTCAAACTCCACCTTCACAAATGAGTCTTATGATTTAAGATTCCAAGTTTTTCCCCCTTTCAAATTCAACATTGAATTAGGGCCACAAAAACAAACTATAGCAGAAACCGATCTTCAAATTAGAGTTAGGGCCAGGATTTCGATGAAGCGATGGATTAGGCCTAGGGTTTAGCATTCACGTATTACGCTCCCAAATCATGCCAAAACAGGAAACCGAAACATGAATTGATCTTGAAACTAGGGTTAGGGTTTCGATAAGGTGATTGGATTACCAAACACCAACACAAGAAGTCAGGCTCCCAGTCAAGCAATCAGGCCTAGGGTTTAGCATCCATGTGTATGCCTGATAGACAGACTGACACAGGGATTGGTATTGAAAAACTAGGGTTAGGGTTAGGGTTACCTTAGGGGTGATGTCGTAGACGTTGGAGCAGCGCATGCCGATGAGCTTGCGGAGGCACTTCACCTCCGCCGCCACGTCGGCCGTGTTCATTCGAACCTTCACCATTCTTCTTCTTCTTCAAGATTTCTCCAAACCCTACATATGAAGCAAAAAGATCGTCGCTTTTTTTTCCCCTTTATTTATTTTTTGGCTTCGATTTCTGATGGAGAGAGTGAGAGCAGGGAAACGAGGGACGAGAGAAGACGGAAGCGGTGGGTTTATATACGAGGATGGAGCAGAGCTGGACCGGTCCGGTTTAGAGTAGGTTTGACCGGTTCAGTCGGTCAAGGAGGCTTGAACCCATATGATCATTTTACCTTGAAAATAAAAATGATAATTGTCTTAAGGAAACTTTAAAATGAAAAAAAAAACCAACCCTAAGAACGAAGAGGGAAATACTACAATCAAAGGAAATATTCAGATTTATCTTTTTTCGCCTTGGAAACTTTTCATGGGATGTTGAATTATAAAATAATATGGAAATTAATTCAATATAATAATATGTTGGATTAAAGAAAATAAGTTTTTTGGCAATATAGAAAGTTTTTTCTTTATTTTTTTTAGTTCACTTTAAGAGTTTATAGATTTAATGAATGATAATTAATGAGCGATTATTTTTTGAGAGATGAGATGAGTTGTCACCATGTTATTGGATGACGTGGGTGCTTTTTAAAGATGAGATGAGATGAGTTGGTGAATAAAAATAATATTTTATTATTAAAAGTGTATAGATTTTGTTTTATTGGGGTGAGTTTTAAGGATGAAAAATGGATAAAAATAATATTTTAATAAAAAATTACAAAGATTTTATTTTCTTGGGCGTGTTAAAGGGACGAGTATATCATGCCCAAAAACCTGACAAGAAAAAGGTGAAAACCAAACCAAAAGCGGCTCGGTTCATATTGAAGCTGGGGCCCGCAGGGTGCATGGCTCAATCGTAAATAAATGCATAACTCAGCCTCATTCTCTCAATCTCCGTAGACTCTCTCGCTCGCTCGCTCACAAAAGAGATGCGTTGAGCTCGCGAAATCTCAAATCGAAAGCTAGCAGCAAACCCTAGAGTCTCCTCATCTCGAATCCAATGGATCGGATCCAGGTACTACCAAATCCTCTCGCGTTCCTTGCCTTCAATCAATTTACGACGAATTTTGCTTGGTTATCCGTTGTTTATTACATGCAAAATCATCAGATCCGTAGCTACCGGTTCTTAAATTTTTCATGAAATCGCAACGATTTGATCTAAACCTTGATCTCAAAGCACGGGGTCAAAGCTACCGCCTTTTCTTTTCACGATTTTGTTTAATTTCGGTTGTAATTGCGTTTGATCGAGATCTAATACTTCGCTGTCCAGATCTCGTTTGATCTGCAAAAACTTAGATAACTCTGAATGAATTTAGATCGAGTGGTGATATAATCCCCGAAAAAAACTGTGCATGCAGCCTCCGGTGGAGAACTATGCAAATCCAAGGACTTGCTTCTTTCATGTCCTCTTTAAGGTAATTTCTCTACATTTATTTGCCTTGTTTCTTTTTTTTTAATTTATGGAAAAATTAAGTATGTTTGCATGTGAAATTGGCAGGCTGCAGCATTGGCATTTTACATCTTGTCTGCCCTATTCTTTAATAGCTTTGTGATCATCTTCGTGGTTACGGTCCTTCTCGCTGCGCTTGATTTCTGGGTTGTTAAGAATGTCAGCGGACGGATATTGGTTGGGTTGAGGTGGTGGAATGAGATTAATGATCAAGGAGAGAGCGTGTGGAAGTTTGAGTGCCTTGACCAAGAGGTTCTTGATGTTCTTTCTGCTCCGTATTTCTTTTTTTATTCTGCTCCGTATTTCTTTTTTTATTGTGATTTTCCATGTGTCTTATGTGCTTTTGAAACTTGCTGTTGTCAGTCTCTTGCTAGGATGAACAAGAAAGATTCATGGCTTTTTTGGTGGACAATCTATCTCACGGTAAGTAACTCGGGATGTTAGTGCACATTGAAGTCTAATCTAGGGTGGAACACCATAGACCCTTTCAATTGCAATTGCTTTTGTAAATGGTTCGTCTTTTCCATGTATTTTCTTGTGGGCTACTGGCTCAAACCAATATTGATATACATGGTCACATCTGACGATATCGAAAGTGTTAATTTAACCCCATTAGACATATGTGTGGGCTTAAGGACATTTCAAATGTTGTTTACGTTGTTAATTCTCATTCATTTGTGCATGTGATAGGGCCTACATGCACGATTTTGTATATTTCTTTTCATTTATTTGCATTACACACACTAACAAAGAACCAACATTTAATTTTTCATGGACTAATGCTTGATATATGCATAGCCCTTATCTTTTTATACGGAGAGGTGAGTTAAAAAAGCATAGACATTGAAACAAAGAAAGGGCAACAGAAAATATAAGTAAGAATGTGTTAATGTCATGTAACCACTGAAGGATTAGTCAGACGTTAGTTTCTAACATGGAAGTAGACACTAGACAGCCCCTAATCTGTCCCTTTAGTATGAGGGTGTTTGGGAGAGCTTATGTTTTGGTCAAAGTAGCTTATAATCTAGCTTATTCATATCTAACCATTTGGTAACATCACGAATAAGCTAGCTAAGTCCCATTTGAAAAAGCTGGGATTCCCCAACTTATGAAAAATTAACTTATAAGCCACCTAAATAAGCTATGTTTGACCAAGTTAATGACTTTACAACCCATACAATTTTTATTAATTTTTGTTATAAAAGCCAAAAGCCATAAAAAACTAACCTAGCTTATAAGCTATTAAAATAAGTCTGGTTCAAGTTCATTGGTGTCAAAGAATTTAGCCATTTTAACACAAGTATTGAGAATGGTGTCTGGTGTTATGATGGGCTTGGGTTCTTCATAACTCGACCAGGGCTTTGCATCAAGGACTTGGGTTTTCCACGACAGACAAACATGTAACATGTTAACGGGGTTTAAACTACTTCTCTGACCTCAATGTGGATACATATTCTTTATCAGTGTAACCCATGACTTTTCTGGAGCAATAAATATGTACACGTTAACTATGAGACCTCCAGTGGTGTTATTGTCACTCTGAATGTTACATGAGTCATTTTTTCCTTACGCAGGCTGTTGCGTGGATTTTCCTTGGAATATTTTCACTTATAAGGTTTCAAGCTGATTATCTTCTAGTCGTTGGAGTTTGCTTGACACTTAGCATTGCAAATATTATTGGTTTTACTAAATGCCGCAAAGGTAAGTGTTTGCTTTCTACAATTTCTGAAAATTCTTTCTGAAGTTTCTGCCATCTACATTCATGTTATAGGATTATCGTTTAGTAATATCAATAGGGTTCTAAATTTAAGCATGGGAAGTACTATTATTTCAAGAGTATTTTACATGATGATAGACTGTTAGTAAAACAGCTTAAGGGTAAGCTGTTTAAGGCTTGTCTTGTGTGCCGAACTTGTTCATGTGCAAACACATAATGATACATAACTCTAGTCATCAATGTTGTCTTTAGCTATTCTACTTCTCCTTTAACTGGACATGTGCAAACACATAAAATATCATTCTTCAACTTTATGATCTAGGCATGGTTTTCATGTTCGTTCACTTGTTCTTTCCTCATTAAAAAGTTCACTTGCACTTCGGGTAGTAATATTTTTCTTCATATCTTGGCCCATGTGCCAAATCTATGTTGATAGTTTATTATCTTCGGAGGCTCGGAGCAATCTACTACTTTTAAGTCCGTGATCTTTTACATTCTCTGCAAGACTGATAGTAAAATCTAATTGGTTATTGTTTGTCTATTACCCACTTCATTTAAAGAAAGATATTTGTGGCAAATAACTTCCCAAACCCCTTCAATTTAGTTGCATATAGTTTGCATCTTAATGAACTTGAAACTACAATCGCATGGGGAATCCTAGGCCCTGCTCCTCTTTTTTTGCTTTTTGTGCTTGAGAATTCATGAACACAAATTTGCTACACATGGTCTCGAATTCTTGGAATTGACTGGGGATGGTAATTACATATTGGCACTGGAAAGTAACCAACGGTAATCACTTATGGAACTAGCAAAGCATCATAGCATGCACCTAGGAATTGGAAGTACACCAACCAACCTGTGGAACAGAGATTCAATTGATATTAGCGTCCAAATTGCTCCAGACCACAAAATACATTCTGAATCGCTATTCCAAGTTTTTCAGTATCATGTCTCAGTCTTAACTAGCTGGTGAATGGACGGTTCACATGGAAAAGCAGAATGTTTCTTAAGAACTCAGTATGTTCAACATTTCAAGTATTCTGATTTTCTCAACTCTACTCTTCTTCATAATTAAAATTCAACATGTTCAAGAGAAATTCTTCTTAACAATCATGTCTTCTCCTGGTGACCTCTTGCTGATGATGCTTTCCTACCATAGAGGTTGAAAACTTGAGGTGTTAAAAGTATCTTAATCTGTTGTTCGCTCAACCTTCATGTTTTCATCGAGCTGTGTTAGGAGCTAGGAAAATCTCCTTTCTCAATTCAACGTAGTATCCTTCTTTTACTGCTTCAAAATATGCCACCTAATTCTGCTTCTATTCTGAATATCCTGAATTCTTCTAGGTTGGGCTCAAAAAATCCAGCAACATACACACACTTGCGCCGCCCACAAGTGCATGCACAGACACGCACTAACTAATAAACTACGTGCTTTTGGTTGATTCTTGTTTATTGTGTGGTGCAGATGCTAAGAAACAGATACAGCAGTTTGCTACCCAGACCATTGCTTCTCGCTTCTCATCAACATTGCAGTCAGCATTCAGCGTCGTATGAGGCCTCACAAGAAGTAAACAGAAGGGGGGGAAAACGATGGAAATGTATGCAAAATGTACACAAAAAAAACACATTCTTTTTGTTAAACCATGGTTTTGATGACGTTGGATTATATTGTAGGACCTCATACTGGTATTTTTGTATTCGAGTTTGAAAGAGTGATGGATAAATCTCAATTTGTTCAGTCTTTTCCCCCCTTCCTCCTACAACTTTTTACTGCTAAATTTGTAATTACATAATGTGGCCGAGGTTATCTGTTTGGTGATCATGTTAAAATATATGAAATTAGCATGAATAAAGAGAGCCAGGGAAGGGGATGGTAGTAGTTTTCTGTAGACGACGGATAACGTTTTACTATCAATCTTAGGGGCTGTTTGGTGGGGGGG
>BQKN01000729.1:593246-606584 GCA_022839385.1 Asparagus kiusianus | reverse complement strand
ATATATGGGAAAAGTGAATCTAAGGTGACACCCTAGGCTCCCACCTAAGAACGCGGCCTTAAATCATATCATTTCCTTTTTTTTTTTTACGATCTGCTCCGTTGAACAAATTTTGGGTATATATATATTGATAATTTTGGGTATAGATTTAATAATTTTGGGATGTAAGGAGGTTAAAACAAATTTTCACTTTTTAAATATATCATACTAGCAAATATGGTCGAATAAAAATACCAATTTGTTAATTTAGCCCTTCAGAAATGATCAATTAACTTTTTCACGGAAGATGGATTTGGTTTTCTTACCCGACAAGATCCGACCCGTTAATCCCCTTATCTAGAAACAATTACTGGCAACTCCTCGTCTCAGAGAGAGAGAGAGAGAGAGCGGGAAAATGTCGTGGGTGGCTCTCTTCATCTCGGCGACGAAGCTCGCCGGAGTCCTCGTCACCGTCACCGTCGCCGCCAACGCCTTTTCCTTCTCCCGTTACCGACGGAAGTATCTCCGCCCGTTCGATTCTCCGATCGACGAGTCCGCCGACGTCCTCGCCGACTTCACCTCGCTCCCTGGATCCGGTACCAAAACCCTAACCCCTAGTGTGTGGAATCGTTTGGAGTTTAATGGAATTCTTGGTGAATTTTAGTAGAATTTGTATAAAAATTGTGCGGAAAAGTGAAATTTAATAGTATGGTAAAATTTTGAGCGCATGCAGCTGTTAGAGCTAGGTCAAATGGTCATAATTTTTTGAGTTGGCTATTGCGATTATGAAAACTAAGGAATTTGGGTTCACTTGTTCATTGAGAAGGAAGTTTCAGATGCAAAATTTCCAAAAGTGATTACCTTGTCTGAGTTGTCTCAGTTGTAGGTGTTTGGATGAGTAATTTTTCATAGAAACCTTAGTAGACTGTCTTTTTAGTTTATACAACTCTCTTGGATTGTTTCGTCTTAGTTTTTGTGAATTTCTTTGAAATTTAAAGAAGTCGAGAGTGTGGTTGTAAGTTTTAGTGGAAGTTGTTGAAAGAAGTGGAATTTTTGATGAGCATGTAGCTAGTTTTGTGATGTAGAGAGTGAAAAAGTGAAATTGTAAGCGATGAAGAGGGAGATAATTGGGATGGAGGACCGGCGTGTTAAGTGTTTGAGAAAAATATTTTTCTTTTGGAGAAAATGTATCCTTCTTTTCTTAGTGGACCTTTCATATCAATGGCCAATGGATGTGGATTGATCTTTAGACCTCTTATCTTTTTGCATGTTTTAATTTTGTGTGCTTGGTGGATTGATCTTAGAGTTGCTAAGATAGAGGCGATGATCATCTCTGACTGATAGTTGTTTCTAAGTAGTAACAGAAGGCCAGTCTATTTATGAAGTCCCGTTAACATTGGTTGTTTACACACATGATAGGTGAATAGAGAGTGCAATTCTAATTTTGCTTATGCTTATCAATGCTATTTCCAATTACAGAGGACTTTATTGAACTCTTAATAGTGATATGCAGAGGATGCATTCTTCTTCGGATTAGCAACAGCACCAGCTCATGTGGAAGACAAGCTTGATGATGCATGGCTCCAGTTTGCGAAGGAGCATCCTTGTGCCGACTCTGAGAGCACTAAGAGGTCACATCCAGCTGATGCACTGATGGCTTCTGCTACTGGTGACGGTGGTTCTCAGCCGGGTTATTTGGCTAAAGATGAGTCTACACGTGCTAATGCTAAGGTTGCAAAGAAGCCCCTTAAGATTGCCATGGAGGCAATGATTAGAGGATTTGAGAAGTACTGGGATGAGGATGAGGAGAAAGAGTGCAGCCATACTGTTGCAGCTTGGCACAATGTGCCTCATCCGTGAGTTCCTGCTGATTCCTGGTATTTTTATCTATATTTATAGCAAGGCGGTGCATTTTAAGTGTTTGTAACACTTATTAGATCAACTGACTAGCACATATGTGGCAACACAACTTGACTTTGTTTTCTCTGTAGGCAGGAGAGGCTGAGATTTTGGTCTGACCCTGACATTGAGCTGAAACTGGCTAAAGATACTGGTATCACTGTTTTCCGGATGGGAATAGATTGGACAAGGATCATGCCAAAGGAACCAACAGATGATCTCAGTCACACAGTAAGGGTTTCAGGCAGGAACCTTTTTCCTCCCATCCCAATGTACCAGTTTTCATACTAGGCATGAACAGAACATTCATCACATTCGATGACTATGTTGTAGATATTCAAGTTCAATCTGTTAGTCATAGGTATTCTTTTAGTTATACTGCCATCTCATTGGGGGAAATATAGCATCATACTTGCTTTAAGATAGGCAGTAGGATTGGCTAAAATGGGTCATGTATTTGATGAACTAGGTGAGGCGTGGCACTCTTATATCCTTGTTACTACTGTCTTGTTGCAGTTTGTCTAAGTATAAGACTATTGCAACTTCCTTTTTGATTTTATTAACTAAACGTCTGGATTTTGTTAATAAATAGTTTATTCTAGGTAAACTTTGCAGCATTGGAGAGGTACAGATGGATAATTGAAAAGGTTCATGCATATGGAATGAAGGTGATGCTTACGCTTTTCCATCATTCCCTTCCTCCTTGGGCTAGCAAATATGGAGGATGGAAGGTGGAGAAAACTGTTGATTACTTCATGGATTTTACAAGGTAAGGCTTTCTATTGGTGAGATTACTTCAGTGTCCTGACCAATATCTATTGTATCTTAATTATTGGAGGTTTTAATTGTATCCTGATTGATTTGCGTTGTTATGTTGAAAAAGTGTGTTTATTAACCTATTTTAAATGAACCTCCAACCGTGCTATGCGCTTGTCTCTTGGACAAGGTAAACTCTGCTTTCCAGTATCAGAGCAGTTGATTTGATAGAAACTATCTCCTTGCAAAAAGAAAATAAATACTAGGAATATTTGAGTATATATATTGTATGTGTCAGCTGTGAATTTTGTGTATTGGGATTCTGGACCTTTTTCTTTATTTTTTTTTTCAGACAGTACTGCTTACAAAAGTTCTCATCATTAAGTGCTACGCATCATACATAGGGATAGTGTTCTAGTCACTATGTAGTTGTTGATTTCTTGAGCTATAGGTACAGGAAGATATTAAAAAAAGGGTAAACTGTGGAAATCTTGCTGTTAATAGTTAAATTCATATTCTTTCCTGCCCATACTATTGTATGTACTAAAAACCAACTTCAACATATGACATGTTACAGAACATTGTTAGAAGCTTATCGCGACTCTGAGTTGGCTAGGCTAACACTTCCCATGGAGGATAAATATTATATTATTGTTTGAACATTTGTAGATAATCAATCACCTAGACGAGCGGTGTGTAATACTATTAAGAGGAACTCTGGAATCACAAAGGATAATCTATAGACTTGACATGGGACTTGCAACAAGGCTGACTCTTCTGCTGATTCTGTTCCTTATAGAAACCTTTTGGTCCTTGTAATCTCCTCCACACTCATAAATGAGAATGGTTGGCTGCAAAGCTGTTAAGACTGAAATTAAAAAATATGATAAAACACCTTGGCCTTTCATATCTTCCGCTTCATCATTTACATTTTTTATATTTGCTTATGATAATCTACAGGTGCATGATACTCTTGTATCTTTCAAGACAGAAGAATCCATTTTCTGGCAACCTTCTTATATTCAGTTCATTCAGTGCATGGCTTAATAAAAAGGCCGACCTAAATATTGTTAAATCTTGTATGCAGGCTTGTTGTAGATCATGTATCGGAGTTGGTGGATTATTGGATAACATTTAACGAACCCCATGTATTCTGCATGCTAACTTACTGTGCTGGAGCTTGGCCTGGAGGAGACCCTAATATGATCGAGGTTGCAACATCTACTTTACCAACTGGTGTTTACAATCAAGCCTTGCATTTTATGGCCACTGCTCATTCCAGGGCCTACGACTATATCCATGAAAAAAGGTTCCTCATAATTTCAGTTTTTTTACGGCTACTTTCTTAAAAATATATGCATATGTATTATAATATAGAGGTGGCTAAATTACAAAAAAACATTCTTCATGGTTTTAACTCCATAAACATCATATAATTTGAAATCCTTAAACTTTGAAATTGCATAGAACTACCATGAACTTTCCTGGGGTCTTTTAAAACACTACCTCCACTTACCTTACTGTCTCTAATAAAAGCATGTGCCATTCAATAAAATTTGCACAAATATTGCCCTTATCTTCAACTTCCCCATCTTCTCCTCATCCCTTTTCCATTCCCCCTGTTACAACTAAAACTAAGCATGTAAATCAAAACTTTTCAAGACTAATGTAGTCTCAAATTTCAATGTATCTTAATGATCTGTAAAGGAGAATATGATACGATCTTTTTATTCTTATTTGATCTTAAGCCCGCTCTTTGAAGATCATCCATGATTTCATGGGTTGATGTGGATTTTCAAATTCAATTTTGTCTAAGAAGAAAACAACGATGATGATGGTTTTTGTTAATCTGAAGGGGAAAGGGAGGAGGAAGAAGAAGATGGATGGTAATGAAGTGAAAACTAGGAAGACAAGGAAAAATTCACAGCTCAGATTTGGTTGAAGGAGGAAAGGGAGGAGGAAGAAAATGATGCAGAAGAAGAAAAAGAAGAGGGCTAATGTGTCGCTTTATGACCACTCTAGTGCTGTCAGGGAGTTAGTTCATGACAGTTTACTATCTTAGTGTTTGGCAATCATGAATCATGGTGTTTCTTTTGTTTCCATGGCGTGTTTGGAAACGATGATGTTTTCATAAGAAAAATAAAACACTTATTGATGAAAAGCAAAAACAAAACACTTGTCTCAAAACACCTTTTAGGTGTTTTGGGTTTACTAACATTATATAATATATTTTATTATAATCTATTATAAAATAATTAATGTAGTATATTAACAATGCTTAATATAATATGTTATAAATATTATAATATGCTATATTTGCACTATATAAGATAATATTATTAAGTAATTTATAATGTTATTACATAAAATATTATATGATAATGACTAAAATATCAATAACTTGTTAAATACAATCTACTATATTATGGCATAGAATTCGATATTATAGTCTATTATATTACATTTTAATAAAATATTATATATTATAGTTAGTATTATATATTACTATAATATATTTATGATATTATAATAATATAATGTTTTATATTATATTATTATAATATAATAACATATAATAATATAATATACTTAATAATATTGCAATAATTAATAGAATACATTTTACAAAATACAATACATTATATTTTTATATGGATTTATTATAATATAATATCTTATAATGATATATTACATTAATTTAATTTATTAGATTATGTAAACATATTATATTATAATAGAATACTTTTATTCTATGTTGTAATAATTAATATAATATATTTTTAACATTATATTTTAACATAATATATTACGTTACAATATAATATTTGTAGTTGATACAATAATTAACAATTTTTTAATATGATATAAAATTTTGTATATGAATAAAACAGTATAATACAATATGATATAATACAAGATACATAGTATAAATGTAGTATTTTTATAATTTAATTATTATAATATATATTATCAATGTATTTAATATATTACATTAACACTATTTTTATATAACATATTTGATAATAATATAAAATAATATTACAATATATGTATGGAAGGGGTCAAACTAGTGACAAAACGAACTCACCATGGTGTTTTTCTACCATGGTGTTTTGAAAACAGTATTGTAGAAAAACACCATGGTGAAAACACAACAAAAAGATCCTCATGATATCCTAACGCACCCTATAATTTTCAAACACGGTCATTATCTAGTTCTCTCACCGTGGATATACATTTTAGTTTTCTTTAACTTAGTCTACAAAGTATATTCACTATTACTTTGCCATTGGTCTATGATACACATGAATTCTCTCGACCTTTTAGCCGTCGTAACCTAGTTTTATTAACAAAATTTTGTTTGTATTGCAGCCAGAGTACTGGAAAAACTACTGTCGGGATTGCACATCATGTCTCTTTTATGCGTCCCTATGGTCTCTTTGATGTCGCTGCTGTTACACTGGCCAGTTCATTGACGCTTTTCCCCTATGTGGATAGCGTCTGTGATAAGCTAGATTTCATAGGCATAAACTATTATGGACAGGTAAGCATGCGTCATATCTCTAAAAAAGCAGAGAAAAAGGTATATTGTTCTCACTTCCAGAGATATCACATTGACTTGTTTGTTGCTGACAGGAAGTGATCTCTGGGCCTGGTTTGAAGCTTGTGGATAATGATGAATATAGTGAATCTGGGCGTGGTGTTTATCCTGATGGCTTATTCCGCGTGCTGCATCAATTTAACGAAAGATACAAACACCTAAATGTGCCTTTCATTATTACAGAAAATGGAGTTAGCGATGAAACTGACTTAATTCGGCGTCCGTACATGTTGGAGCACTTGTTAGCGGTTTATGCAGCCATTATAACGGTTTTTTTACTTTGGCTTCATTTCTACTTCTCATGGAAAAGAGCTCTTCCTCTGTGCTTGTAAATAATTATGTAATCTCTTTAAATCTTTTAGGGAATTCGTGTGCTTGGTTATTTGTTCTGGACAACATCTGACAATTGGGAGTGGGCTGATGGATATGGTCCCAAGTTTGGACTTGTGGCAGTTGACCGTGCCAATAACCTTGCACGGAACCCTCGTCCCTCTTATTACTTGTTCTCAAAGGTAAAAGTTGTAGGCAGGATACTGAATTTTATGAGGAGCTTATTATATACTTGTTTTGTTTTACCTTGCAATATAAGTTATTTTTGAACTAAACTAATATTGGCACAAACTTTATATTCACGTTATCTTTTTTACACTGTAACTTATAAGTATTGTATCGTGGCATCTTGAAATCAGGTGGTAGAAACTGGCAAAGTCACAAAACTAAACAGAAGGCATGCTTGGAGAGAGCTTCAAAATGCTGCTAAAGAAAAGAAAACGCATCCATTCTTCCGAGCAGCTGACAGGAAAGGACACATGTATGCAGGTGAATATGCAGATATTGAGTGCTTTAACTCAGAAAAGACGGCAAAATCTGAATAACGATATAATAATGATGCTCTTATATTGTTGTTGTCTATCAGATACCTAAAGTTTCAGCACCAACTTTATGATGCATTTATCTCTTGATTAAATGACTCTTCGTTGTCTAGATTGAGATATTTAGAAGTTTGATTTACTGTGAAATATAAATTCTAGGATCTTTTCCTATAAACCACCTTAACAATAGGGTAATTATACGAAAATCACCTTTTATTTTCAATTTATACATAAACCACCTTTAAAGTAGGTTTTTGTTACAATTAACCACCTCCTAGTTAAATTTTCAGTAAAAAACCAAAAATAGGCTTAATTTTTTTAAATTTCAAGGTGTGTGAGTTGTATCCTAACAAGACCTAAACACAAAAAAAAGAGTCATGTACATGAATGGGAGTTTTTTATGGTAATTTTGGGTTTTAAGTGAAGAATTTGACTTGGAGGTGGTTGATTGCAACAAAAACCAACTTTAAAGGGTGGTTTATGTATAAATTGAAAATGAAAGATGGTTTCTATATAATTGCCCTATTTTTAAGGTGGTTTCTATGAAAAAAACCCTAAATTCTAACTAAAATTTCCCCTTCTAGATCTTTAAATTGAAGAAACATTACTGTGTTGCTGACATTATATGAGGAATGATCAATTATTCCAAGCCAATTGTTAGTATATACATTGTTCTCCTAACCTTCTTGCAATGTTCAACTGGATCTCAAAAATCCGATTTCATCTAGTATGATAAGTTAGTCGATACTTTAAAGGTGGTTTATGTATGAAAAACTCTTTTAACAGTTCCCCCCCCAGTATTATTCTTTGTTAATCACTAGTCCACTTTCACTTGTTCCAATAAGCAAAGCCCTGAAGCATAAAACAACAGACGATGAAATCCATTGACAGATGTGATTTCTTAATGTTTGCTTGTTGAAGAATGAGCAGGCTGATTCATCGCCACTGGCTTGCTCAAGCCAACAGGCGCCATAGCAAAAGCAAGGTGAAGGGAGTTACACAAAATTGGGGGAAAGAATACATATAGCTGTACCCATTGCACTCATATTGCTTTTCTATCTTCGTCTTGTAGGCCCCGGTTGGAGAAGATAATCATAAATGGTGTGTGCTTAATTAAATGAGTTTATTACACTATGCCCAACTGTAGTGTTATAAACTTAAAATTTCAAATCTTAACTGTTTGCACGAAAGTCAGAAATAGGCTTGATACATCAGTATCCAAGCCTCTTTTTTTCATCTATCATAACAGTATAGGTTAGGGAGCGTGACTATAGTAATGCGTATGAATGACCATTTTTCCCTACCAGGTGTCAGCGTGGCATTAACCTTCTGTGTTAATTTCAAATTATTGACCATCATAGTCATGAGGAAGATAGCCATTTCATGGAATCTTGACTGCTATGTGATGAGTAGAATACTTACCTTTTCCTGCACATGCGATATAATCAAATTCCCACAGTAAGTTCAGGAAAAAATTCAGATGAAGGGAGAAGCATGATATGGGAGAATTGCAGTCATCTTTTGCATATAATAATCATTGATGGAATCACATTAACAAAGAATGTGCTTGATTTTCAGACCAAATGGAGGAGCTAAAGAAAGACTAGAGGATTGATTTTACCTTGCAAGGATAACTCGTTCTGATTTCTGAGCCCGGTAATAGGTTTCAACAGAGTTGTGTGCTCAAGTCTGTCATAATTCAGTTTACAGCCGGCATTCCTATCATTCGAAAATTTGAAGCATGTGTATTTGATAGTAATATGGATAGGATATGAAATCTTCAATGTCATGTCTTCTCTTTGAAAGATTAAAGCTTTTAATTCGTGTCTCTTCCAATCGTATCAATGACCAATCTTTGAGGTTATTCTCCTGTTGTATTCTTTTCTATAAACCACCCAATTTTGATTTCTTGTTAGAATTAAGTACGCACATCTAATATGTTCCCTTTTAAACTCAATTTCCTATTTTCTGAACACTTTCTGGAGCTTCATTTTTACAGGAGGACTGGATGAACCTATACAAAGACCTTACATTCAAAGAGACTGGCGCTTTGGTCATTATGAGATGGATGGCTTGCAGGACCCAGTCAGTCGCTTATCAAGATTGATCACTGCACCTTTATGTAGGAAGAACAAGACTCGTCAATTGGACGATGAAGATCTCATTCTTCAGCCTCTTCACCGTTGACGACTTTCTCTGTGTATTTGGCCATCATAATATATCAAAACTTATATCTAGGTTGGGCAGTTATTTCTTCATAACTTCTAAAAGCTCTTTGGTGTATCGTACAATATAGAGAAATGAAGAATATGTCAGAAACAAGAGCAGACTCCTAGAGAAGTGAGTTATAGGTATGTTCTTGTACGGTTTTCCCCTTGTTTTATGTCTTGGATTGGTCTCTAATCTAATTTATTTTTTTTATTGTGCAGATTTGCTCGCTCTATGTAAACAAGCAGGCTCAATAAAACTTATGGATAATTGCTGCTCTCAGATTATTAGGTCAGAGGAGTGGCATAATCCTGCTTGCTGTCATTATATGTTTGTATCGGTGAATTGCAATATAAAAGTTTTTCTCGAAAAAATTTCAATATAAAAGTTCACTTTCTGATGGACTTATTATTGTTTGTATGCAAAACATTTCCTTGATCTTTGTCCTACTCTATAAGACATTTGAACTTATATTCTGCCATTAATGAAATGAACACCGATTCAGGTTCACTTTTCCAAACTTTCAAACTTGTCGATAGTCTGATTATGTGGGAGTTATGTGATACTTTATATAAGTAGTTGATATTTATGAAGTCTTTGTTTCCGAGGAGTTGAGTTCAGGGAAATTTGTTCAGCAGAGTACAATGGGAGTGTATTTTTTTTTCCTTTCTTTTTTTTTTTGGTGGGTGGGGAGGGCTTTTTTTTGTTGTTTGCGGGTGGGTGGGTGGGTTTTTTTTGTGTGGGTTTCAGGTGGTCTGGACCAATCATTTTGCCACGTGGCACCCGAGATTCCACGTCAGCCTACCTGCACTTCCAAAGGTTACATATTGATCAGGAGCTCAGCATTTCTCACGAGTAAATGAATTGAGTAAAAGAATGCACATGAACTCCTTGCTTTAACCGGCCCTCCCTCATTCGTGATCGCTAGCTGCATGTTTTCTACTTTTTGGAGGAAAACTCTCAAAAACTCTCTCCCCTTTTCCTCCATTCTCACGTGATTCTTACTACCCCTCTCTTATAAAGCTCTCTCCTCCCCTCACTGAACTTCACTCATCCGGAATTTTTTTTTTTAATAATAATGGCATCTCATTCTTCAACAGCCATTATCATCACCACACTCCTCACCCTCTCCTCTCTCCAAGCAATCAGAGCTTCAAACATGGGCTTAGAAGAAAACCCACATGCGCAAGAGGCCGACAGAGTGTTAAACCTCCCCGGCCAGCCAAGATATCCGCTTGTCTCGCAGTTTTCGGGCTACATTACAGTAAACAAAGAGAGGGGGAGGGCCCTCTTCTACTGGTTCTTTGAGGCTCAAACCCTGCCTTCGAAGAGGCCTCTCCTCCTCTGGCTCAATGGAGGTTTGGTTAACAAAACCATCTTCATCTTGGATTGGTGTTTTAATTTTGAAAACTAATATGTTTTAATTATTTTTATAGGTCCTGGATGCTCATCCATAGGCTACGGAGCAGCTGCGGAGCTTGGCCCTCTCAGGGTCAAGAGATATGGAACAGGACTTGAGTTCAATAAATATGCTTGGAACAAAGGTTTTCCCCCTCTATGATGATTATGTTGGTAGTTTTATGTTCATAATTTAAGTTTTTAGAATGGTTAATGGGTTTTCAGAAGCAAATTTGCTGTTTGTGGAGTCTCCAGTGGGGGTTGGATTCTCTTATACAAACACATCCTCTGATCTTAGCAGCCTTGAGGATACATTTGCGGGTAACCAGTCTTTAGTATCCGTCTATCTTCAATTTTATTGTAAATATTTGTGGAACGTAGACTGTTAAATTTATAATATTTTCCTTTGAAAATTAATTGTTCGTGTAGCTGAGGATGCATACAGCTTCATTGTGAACTGGTTGAAAAGATTTCCTCAGTATCAAGACCGCGAATTTTACATCGCAGGAGAGAGTTATGCAGGTAAAGTCACAACTTGTAACATTTTATTTGAGTTTAGAAGTAATTCAGATATATGTATTAAAATTGATTAAACAGTATACGAATTCCCCATAGGGGTATGAATAAAAATTAGAACTACAAGTTAATTATTCGATATTTTCTCTATTTTCTTCTTCTTCCTCTTATTTTCTTAATTATCTCATTTTTTTCCATTTACCTGAAAAGAGTGCTTAATTCTTGTTGCAGGTCATTATGTGCCACAATTGGCTGACCTCGTCTACGAACGCAACAAGAACAAAGAAAAATACCCATTTATCAATTTCAAAGGATTCATTGTAAGCTCCAAAACCTTATTAACTGACATTTACATGGTATATTTATCTACTTATTAATAAGGATCATGGCAACTAACTGGTTATTGTAGGTTGGAAACCCTGAAACCGATGATTACTACGATACGAAGGGATTAGTTGAATATGCATGGAGCCACACCGTCATATCAGACCAAATATATGATCACGTCAACAAAGTTTGTAACTTCAAGCTCTTCAACTGGACAAAAGATTGCGGCATTGCAATGAGTTTGGTGTTTCACGAATACAGAAAGATCGATATCTACAACATCTACGCGCCTAAATGCAACAATCCTCAAAAGGCATCATCGAGTGTTGCAGAGGTCAGTCACATTACAATGATACGCTACCAAATAATGAATGTTTGAAGATTTACACATGGTTTTGTAATTGTAGATGAATTCATTGAGGGAGATGAGGGTAAGATTTCCAGCAGGTTATGATCCCTGCTTCTCTAATTATGTGGAGGAGTATTTCAATAGGGAGGATGTGAAGAGATCATTTCATGCTAATGTTACAGGAATGACTAATGGAAGATGGAAAGTTTGCAAGTAAGTCATACCTTAGAGCTTTATGTGGAGAAGTTATTTAAAGGGCTTAATTGCACATTGACCACCTTTATTATCGCTGTTTTGAACTTACTACACCTGTTGTATTTTCATTGTTGCGTATAGACACCCTGAGTCCTCAGAGAAACTCAGTGATATCACCCAGGGGCAATATCTGTCAAAACTTCACCAAGGATAAAAGGAGTCGAAAAAAAATTTAACCCAGCGGGTCTATCTGCAACAATGAAACTACACGGGTAGAAGTGCAAAACAGTTATACTATGAGGGGTCTATGTGCAATTAACCCTTAACTAAAGTTTGTATATAATTTTTTGAATTGGTTGTCCTTTATGCAGTGATTCCATACTGAACACATACAACTTCAACGTGTCTTCTATTCTTCCCATATATTCAAGGCTCATCAGAGGAGGGCTGAGGATTTGGCTGTACAGGTTGGTCCATGCTCCCTACAACTTTTGTGCATGCTTCTACTTTATTTATTTATTTATTTTATTTATTTTTCAGTCCCACTTGAGCAATGATTATCTTACGAGAATTGACACACAGAGATTGGAAAAAGACCCCGCAGTTTTTGCCTGACAAACAAAAACTCAAAGAATCAAAAGAGAAAGTCAGAAATTAAAGGCTACATACCATATAGCCTTTCCTTTTGACTCCTGTTGTGCACATCTCAATCACGGAGTGATATATGTCCTTGGATTACATTTCAAAAATGGGCAAGGCTCTAGTATACATTGACATGGTTCATGTTAGGGACTTGGATGCGCACTCTAAAATTATTTTTTGCGCTCCCCGCCCTTCAATAAAATAACTATCGAAGAAATTTTCTAAACAAACCCATTCGTAAGTTTTTTTCTAAAACTAGACCCCCTTGAGTTTTATTTTCTATGCACTAAACAATCGGGGTTGACAACCCCGGCTATTTAGAAACCGGATTAAGACAAAATGAGTCGATTTTTGTAAAAAAAAACGGGGTCTATTTTTAGAAAAAAACTTACGAATGGGTTTGTTTAGAAAATTCCTTTCTATTGGGGAACAAAATGGCCTTATAGGACACACCCAAAGGCTTTTTTACATACTTAGACTCAAGGTTTGAATTATACCATATGAACCTTATCTTAAAAGTTCAGATTCAAATTCAAACCCCCCAACAAGAGAGAGAGAGAGAGAGAGAGAGAGAGAGAGAGAGAGAGAGAGAGAGA
>BQKN01000729.1:571681-584787 GCA_022839385.1 Asparagus kiusianus | reverse complement strand
AGAGAGAGAGAGAGAGAGAGAGAGAGAGAGAGGTAGGAACTTGGCACCAACCACAAATTTTGAATTTTGTGCTTGGTCTCATTTCCATCCACTCTTCCAACTCATGTGAATGTGGGCCCCATTTAATGAGTGGATATGATTGAACTACTAAGCACAAAAATTTTGACAGTCTCTCTCTCCTCAGGAAAAATCTGACGCCTAAAGTGGACACTGATCAACCAGTTCCTGTTATTGCTCAAGAAACACATAATAACAATGGTGGGGATGCTGCTGAAGCAGAAGCATCAAGACAGCTGCCGACAGGATCAAAGATTTTAAAATCATTGGAGCCTGAGCCTAAAATTATCCAGAAATCATCAAATCGGATAATGGTGTATACAGAACATTGTGAAGAACAGCAGAGTACTCCGGGAAATGCTGACAGCGAAGCAAAGGTTCAAAAGAGACCAAATCATAGAGATGATGAAAAAAATTGATGGGATAATACTTGATGTGCAATGCTATAAGACCAAATCAGATTGCTTCATTTACATGGTTACCGTCAAGCCCGGTCTAAACTTATTGCTGTATGATTACAGTACAAAGCTTTTGCATTGTATACATGAGCAACATCAGCTGGAGGTATGAAGCTTGAACCAGCTTGCATCTAATGGATTTTTTTTCCTGCTCAGGTTTGCTTCAAGATTCACATTGATTGTTCGCCTCTTTCAGAGGAGATCTTAAAGGAGGCGATTATGGGTGAATCTAAGCGCAGCAAAACCAAGTTCGATACCGAGCTCAATTCTCAACAAGCGAAGAAACTCGCTAATTCATTCCGATCAAATGTAATCTCTCCTGCTCAAAATGCTCAACTGTGGTTTCGATAACCAGGGGAATTTTTTCCTTATGATCCTCGCCCTCGCAATCCACATACTTTTTCTTATACAAGAGCAGGTTTTACAAGTGAATGGAGGAGAATGGATCATTAAACATATGCTCTCTTGATCAATGTGATCTGGTGATGCTGGTGATTTCTGCTCCTTCCATTCTGTAGAAATTTGCTTTTTTTTTTGGTGGTTCGTTGTATACGTATCTATCGTATCTATCGGACTAAAATATTTTTATGTTTTTTCTTCATAACTACTAAAATTATATGATCACATTCTGTATCGAAGGTCCTATTGAATGCAAAGAGAGTATGCCGAATATAGTTGGAGGTTGGCTCCTTTGTTTTTTTGTAATTTTTTTTTTCTTCACAAAACTGGTTTCTTGTTCCAAGGGCGTGCATTTGAGCATCCGACATGCTCTAATGCTACTCATCTTGTTTTTGTACTTATTTATCAAATTTGGTGTATTTTCAAATGGACCTTTCAAAATGATTTGTTTTTCGCAAATTGTAGCTAAGTTGGGAGGCGGAAAAAGAATTTTGTTTACATGATATACACGTAATGTCTTACTCACCATGGGTGACCCGAATAGACCCGAATAGTTGGGAGATTCCAATATAACTCTCACGGTATTGGGCTAGATTCCAGGCTGGATTATTAAAACAAAATATTTCTCTGGTTTTGGCCTAGTATTATTTAACCAAATTCCAGATTCGTGTTTATATGTACTACCGCTGGTGCCCACCCCCCCCCCCCCCAACTCTTAAAATGAAGTCGACCGTAAATTAACTAAATGTAAAGACATACAATTAGTTATCACGCATGTTTTGGTACTGAAAATTACTTTTTCCCCCCTCAGGGAACCAGCTAGAAAAGTTTGTCCTTCTCAATAATTACTAATTTGTACGGCGCGCGCGCAACGGTAACAATTGCGTGTAGTCGATAGCTATCTTCGTCTCAAAGAAACAAAATGGGCCTCAAAGAAACAAAATGGGCCGGACTAGTCTCCCGAGGAGCCCATTTAAGTAGGAGGCTCCTTTCGTAGTACAGTGAGGTAGCCACCTCTCCCTTGTATCACAAGCTAATAATTAACAAAATGGCGGCGGCTACTCAACAAATATTTATTTGCATGGGACCCTATACGAGACAAATAAGTTCTCGGTTCTATGTCTCATGATATACTGTGCATCATGGGACATGAAGCTTACATCTCACATGTCCCATGTATGATCCCATATTCTTGGGTCCCAGTAGCACCACCCGTGAAAAAAATGTTAAAAAGTTTTCAGAAATGAAAATTTGAAAATTTGCAGATCGCACCCCTCCACACAAAATCCTTTCCGTTCCGTCTCGAGACATAAAGGCCTGCCTTGTTTCGCACTCCACCCAAAATCAAAATCTCGAATTCCGATGCGGACCCCTTCACCCCGCTGCCACAAACCCTAGCGAGATCCAAGAGGCTCCGAAACCCTAACCCTAGCGAGTCCCGATGATGAACCCTCCGTCGCCGCCCGCCCTGACCCCGGGGTTCCGCTTCCACCCCACCGACGAGGAGCTCGTCGGCTACTTCCTCCGGCGAAAGATCGCCGGGCTCCCTCTCCGCTCCGACGCCATCCCCGAGGTCGAGCTCTACCGGTGGGACCCGTGGGACCTGCCTAAGCTCTCCCCCGCCGGCGGGTCCCGCGGCCGCGACCGCCAGTGGTTCTTCTTCAGCACCGTCGACCGCAAGTACGACTGCTCGCGGCGGGCGAATCGGGCCACCGCCGGGGGGTACTGGAAGGCCACGGGCAGGGATCGGCCCGTGTTCATGCCCGACGACCAGAGGAGCAAGACGATTGGGATGAGGAAGAGCCTCGTGTTCCACGTCGGCCGAGCGCCCAAGGGGCAGAGGACCGACTGGGTCATGCACGAGTTTCGGCTCGAGGAGGATGATCGGAGCTACAAAGTGAGATTTTTGGTCAATTCCGGATGCATTCACTGAAAACCTTTTTATTTTATTTTTTTCATTTATCGGCGTTTACACCCTGCAACTTGGAGGGGATTTGGTAGTTTTGCTGTTAGGCCGGCAGCAAAGTTGATTTATTATCACATGATTTGATCGCAAGCTGACTTGGGAGCTAAGATTTCGGGTTAATTGCGGATACACTCTAGTAATCTTTTAGGGGGACCACAAAGTTTCACCCTTTTTTGAAACTTTGTTATCCTGGAGTTCTATTTTGTCGGTTTAATACTGCAAAGTTCTACATTTTTCTAACTTTGTTATCATCCTGAAGTTCTATTTTGACAGTTTCATAACACCAAAGCACAAACAAGTTGAAGTTAATTTTGGTCAAGAATATTAACTTAGAGAAGTGTATGAGAAACAAGTTTCTTGCCAACTTTTGGTTTTCTTAAGATTGGGAAAGTGAGGGAAAAAAAAGCAAGGCTTTGGGGTACCAAATTGTCAAATTAACGTCAATTTGAGAACTTTGGGCACCAGGTTTGTCAAATTTGAAATTCAAGATACCACTCCTAGTCTACATGTTCGGTTGCACTCATCACTCAACTCTTTATTACCACTTATCGCTCTTAGCTAGACATTCTCGGATTGGCATTTTAAGAAAGATAAATGCAGATGACTCCTTCCTTCTTATGAGCTAATAAATGAATTGAAGGATAGTTAGTGTTAATAAAGGTATGGCTGAGGAGTTATGTGTAATTTATCCATCTTTTTATATTAGTATTTACATCCTTGAATCTCAGGCGATGCCACCTTTTTGTACTCTGGTCAGAGGGCAATTTAAAATTTCCCTCTTAAGCCAAAGGCAAAAGGTGATTATCATCATGTGCTTTCATGTTCAAGCAGTGTGAGTGCTAAAAGATAGCTTGGGGGTATAAGTGGGTACACCATCGTAGTGCACAGCTGTATCTAAAAGTAAACTTTTTTAAGAATTTGGGTTGAATCTTATGCTAATTCTTGGGTTGAATTTTATGCTGAATTTCGTTGGATTTTTGGTGCATTTTGTGTTGAGCTTGCGTTTTTATGGGAAGGGCACTAGAGGCACTTCCTTCGTTGTGTGCAGGGTGTTCAAGAAGAACGTTGTTGGGAACAAGAACGCAGATGAGCGTTTGGCACCGTTGATGGAGGAGCGGAGGGATGAGGAGGATCGGGATCAGACTCCCACGGCTGAGCGGGAGGGTGGGCATGCCAATGACTTTGAACAGGTTTCTATAGATATTTGTTGTTGTATGAATGAAATGAATTGATGATTTGAGTATGTGATTCTTCTTGTGGAAGATTGTGTTGAAATTGTGATGATATTGTTGAATATTAAAGTAACTAATTCCATAATATCAGAAAACTGTCTACAAAGCCAGACAACCCTGGACATTAACCTGATAAATCTGTACACCCTAAACGCTAACCCTACCCTTCCTTTAAGAGTAAACCCCAACAAGTGGCTGAAATGGCGCTGCCCTAACAATTAACATTGTCTGTCAGTTCACTGAATGCCAGGCGTCATATATAAAATACATGGGGTGAAATTGGAGGGCCGATGCCACTTCTTTTTTGTAACGAGAGTGGAGATGCGAGTTTGGAGCCGATAGCATGTGGATTCCACTTTTGGGTTGACATGATGTGGCTTTTTATTTAGAGGTTTGTCATCATATGCTTAATTGTTGAAATATCAACTATTCGCCAGTTTAGTTTATAGGCCGCTGTTATGAACAAGAAAGGAGGCACCTTGTTTTCGATCAATGGAAGTTCACCTACAGCGTTTGAATTTTGATGTACATGGAAATATAGGTAAAGCTTAGAACGTTCAGTTAAAAGGGTTTTTGTTATTTTCTTTGAGTATTAAGACTAACCTACATGGGGTGAGATGGTGGATTAAGGTTTCTATTTACAACTTGTCAACTTAATTTTCGAGTAGTCCTGTAGTTGTTTATGTTGTTATGAGCCTATGACTCTCAGTTTCATGAGGACTTCTTTATTTATATTGTGCATGATTTGGCATGCGATTATGCATTTTACTTATGTTTGTGTATCTAAGGATTCATCATATCGATGTGCTGTTTTTAGTTTGCTTCATGCACACAGGAGGTGCAGTCACCACTAGGTGAGAACCACATCAAAAGCTAAAATGTGCAATAAGATACCTAATGGACTTGCCTACTGGAAGCAATTAAGGCTTCCAATTTTAGCTTTTAAGTTTTAAAGGCCATAGTTTTTTTTAGCATAGGGATCTTACAATCACTCGAGCCATGATATTGACAACATGACCATCTATGGTAGCATTTTACTATATGGAAATTTTCGGCGTTATCTCAATTTCAGGTCTCAATTTAGTCTCAATTTGGTCTCAATTTAAGGAATATTTTCCTGAACATATCTATAGTTTGAAGACAGTTGATTTTGTTTCCATTTGAAAACAACAAGTGATTTCTTTTCTTATCAGGGAACAAATACTCTCTATCTTGAGTATTTTATCTTCGAATTTTCCCTCTCCATGTTACCTAGATCTATATTCTGATCTGGATAATGATGTTAATTTATTTTTCAGGGAACAACAGAGGCAGTGCACGGCACTGATTTATCAACAATCAGCTGTGAGGCTTCATCCTTGAACTTGAATCCTCCATCAGATGGCCTTTTAGCTCCGGGGTTTAGATTCCACCCAACTGACGAGGAGCTTGTCAGCTATTACTTGAAGCGCAAAGTGTCGGGCCTCCCCCTACATGTGGATGCGATTGGTGAGATTGATCTCTATAAGTGGGACCCATGGGACCTTCCCCCTCGATCTCGCCTCAACCTGAGTATGCTCAGCACAGAGTGGTTCTTCTTCTGCACTCTTGACCGCAAGTACAATCGCTCCTCCCATCAAAACAATCGAGCAACTGCTAAAGGCTTCTGGAAGTCCACTGGTATTGACCGCAGCGTCCGTCATCGTACATCAGAAAAGATCATCGGCATGAAGAAAACCTTGGTATTTCACACCGGTAGGGCTCCAGGTGGCCAGAGGACTAACTGGGTAATGCACGAATATCGCTTGGAAGATAATGAACAAAACACTAAAGTACGTGTTTTCTATCGCTTAATAATCACATTCATTGGATTTGGTAAAATCATCTTCATATTAAAAAATTGATTGGTTCATGGTGGGTGGATGGGAAGGGCTCTTCATTTGTTGTTTGCAGGATATTCCATAAGAGTGGTGCTGGTCCGAGGAAGCCACTGGCTCTGTATGGGACAGAACCTTTTGTTGAAAAGGAGTTGGAGGAGACTGCTCAAGATTTGGGTCCTGCCAGGAAATATTTACAAGTACCAGATGTCAATGTTGATACTGTTCCTTCTGTGGTCGTAGCTGATGTTGTAGACAAGAACTGTGAACACGCCTTAAAAAATTCTGAGCAGGTTTCTATCTCTACTTTTCTCATGTATACACTATGCGTCATAAACAATTTGGCAATATTATGCCAAACATACTCAGTTATCAGAGGAGAACTAAATCTTTACAAGATCTAACTAAATGTTAGGGAGATTGTGGCTTGCATATGAGCCTGAGAATCACATGTATCATGATGATCTTGATCAAAGCATTCACTATCTCGAAACGCTCGTCCTTGTGAACTCAGGCCTGAATTTCAGGAATATTTGCTTAAATATATTTCCTTCCAACCTATAGTTTGCTGACAATTGATCATATTGGCATATGAAGATATTCTTAATATCACAACATGTGATTTAACTTTGGTAGATTTGAAACAGGGTATTCTTGCTTATTCGAATATTTAGCTCCTAAATTTGCAACTTTCTTTTTGCCAAGACTTTGGATTTTTCTTTATTGTTTCACTTTTTATTTTTCAGGTTACAACAGCGAGGACGTATGACATAGGTAGTAAAGTAGAAATTGCCTATATCCGTGACAAACTTCCTGTTGCTTGGTACATGGCAACTGTCATTAAAGTAATTGATGAAAGGGTTTTATTGGTCGAATATGAAAGCTTGAAAAGTGAAGACGACACTTTGCTGAGTGAAATTGTTTCTGCCCAATACATTAGGCCACACCCTCCTCCAACAGCGGAGGCTAGAAACTTTCACCTCCTTGATGAAGTTGAAGCATTCTACAATGGCGGCTGGTGGCCTGGAGTGGTTGCTAAGGTTATTGCTGATTCAAGGTACAATGTGAAGTTCATGCACTGGGAGGAGGAAATAGAATTTAATCATACAGAGTTGAGGCTTCTCTATGACTGGGTTGATGGACGATGGATTCAGGCGTCACAGGTAGGATCTGAGTGTTAGTATAAGTAATTACTCATAATTCTTTCATCCGATTGTCTAATGTCTATTAATGCTTTGTGCTTCAGGACAAACCCATAGAATCACAAGATCTTGGTGGAGGAAAGTCAATTGGTCACACACAATCGTTACATGAATGTAATTCCGCTCCTACTTGTGGCTTTCCTGGTTCATCTACCCCTTCCAGTGGCATGAGGGATGAAGCTCCTTCAATGACAAATGAGAATGAAAACTTGGCCAGATTGACTTTTGAGAGTCAGCAGGACATTTTTCAACCCTGCAAGAAAGCAAAGAAAGGAGAGACGAGTGACAATAATACACAACTATTGGATTTAAGAGGCAATGAAAATTCTAGTGCAGTCAAGATGGGATTTGATATTCGAACGCCAATCGTAGAAGAGGAACCTAATATTCGCACGCCAACGGTAGAAGAGGAACCTAATATTCGCATTAAGGCTTTGGTTGAAAAGGGCTGCTTTACTAGCCCATCGAAGAAGAATGATGTAGTTAGTGCAGACTGTATAACTATGTCAGGAGAGATCAATGAGGATCCTCCAGTATCTGATAAGTTAAGTCAAGAATTAGTTTCGGTTCATAAACCTCTTAGCTCGAATGGGGAGGAATCTCATGAGGGTAGATCTGGAAAGAATGAATTTCTACAAACGGGACAGGAAAGTGGTGCTCACTGTCAAATGGTGGACAGTCAGCAGGAAAAGGATACTGTGCCCGAACTTGATCGTGAAGGAGATAAGGTTTTTATAAAGTAGCACAAGTTTATTTTCCAATTATTTCTGGACTTTTAGTGCATGATGAAATGTGCTTCTTTGATGAAATGTGCTTCTTTTTCCAGGGAGCTGGACAATATACAGTACAAGACGAAATAAGGAAGAACTGCTTAAGGATCATAGATCCACCATTGGAAGGTAATAACCATCTAAAATTAATATATTGGGCATAGCTTAATAAACATAATTCACTTGTGATGGTTGCAGATTTGGATTTTTAAGTTGTTATTGTTACATTTCTTGGAATTTAGCCAAGTTAATAGAAACATGGAACTTTGTCATTTCAGCAGGCTTAGGAAATTGATGCATTATGCGAGGCAGGATTCAAATGTCCAGATCTGCAAATTTAAACGTCAAGGGATGATGAGGTGCCTATACATTATAAGTGGATTTATTTTTTAAGGTGTGTTGCAGATTAGCAGTCTGCAGTATGCAATAATAAGTATCGTTAAGGAAATAAGATCCAGACTCGTAAAGTTGGTTGTTAGGAAATATATCTTTTTAGGTATATACTTTGAGTTTTTAGGTGAAGTGTCAAGCTTTTGGAGTATGTTAATCGATTTTATCGTACTACAGAGAAACTAATTTAGCTAATTACCATATGCAATATACAATTTCATGACAGCGAATAACAGCCTCTTAGTGTTTAGACATCATGTTTAGTAGGTTTTCATGGTGCTGGAGCATCAGGACACAAACATTGCACGCAAAAGCACAAACGGAATTCTAGTATCTTTATTCATTATTTCAATCACATGGTCAAGATGGGAAAAGAGTAAATGAGACTGTTCCAACTTTAGACGCTGGGAGTCTGGGACTATATATTTCTTGATTTTTTTTTTCTTATGTGCAGGGGTTTCAATAGGAACTCAAGGAGGCATTACTGAAGGACTTTCATCAGCGCTGTGTGTTGTGTGCAGCGATAGCGATGTTGAGGCACAAGAAGTGTTTAATGTGACAAGTTCTTCGGATAGTAGTTTGGTTGAAACCTCAACTTCTAATGCTCAGCCTAGTGAGGCACTAGATAACATTTTTCTTTCTACTGAAGGAGAATACTCACCAAAGAGCGTTCCGGTGGAGAAATCTCCATCACCAGAGCAATTAGCATTGCCATTTGAGAAATGCTCCCCAATGTGGGACTCTTTTGAATCCATGGAAGCATTTCGTGTGATGCCTCAACGACCCCATTTTCGCCCCTTGGAGAAATTATGCAAAGATTTTCGCGAAGGGATGGCTATTGGTCTAATGGTGACTTTCAGCAACTTGGTGAACAATATCGACAGGTTGGCCATATCCGATTCCTTTCACAAGTTTGATGGCATACTGAAGACTCTTGATCATTTGGAGAGATACGGTTTTGATGTGCAACGCATAAGAGCCCGCCTGTTGGAGCTAATAAGGCTTAAAAATAACCAGGATCGACTTGCTGATGAGGGTTCAACGTTGAAAATCCTGCTTGGTAAAAATCAAAAGAAGAACGAGCAGTTAAATAAGCAGATTGAATCATTCAATAACGTGTCCGAGGAGTTAGAAAAATCTCTTACTCGTTTGCGCGAAGAGAAGAGTAATATTTTCAGAAGGAAAAGAGAGAATGACTCTGAATTGCATAGATTAGAAATGGATTCGAGAAGAATTGAAGATGAACTTTTATCTGCTCAACATGATTTTGAGGCCGCCCGTCGTGCTTTGTCCTAGAATTTTCTAGGGTAAGCAGTGGCCTTTTTTTTTTTTGATGTGATATCAATATACTATCTCTGTGTTGTATATTGCTTCAGCATGTATATTTTACTAGATTATGCTCACCCATTCCTTTGTTATTTTCATCCTCATGCCTCATCCCCATGTTGGGATTATAACGTGAAGATGAAATATGTAATGTATTTTCAATTATCATCATCATCATTGTTGTTGTTGTTATAGTATGTGAGCTCACAATTGGAAATCCAATAATGAATAGTGATGGGATAAGAGTACTGTGTGTATCTGGCAATAGATTGCGCAAGCATCTGCGTTCATGGTTTGTATGGTGGAAAGCACGGCAAATAATGAATGGTGAATATTTCCTCCACATTTTTGTTTTCATACGTATGTTTTTTATTTCTCTATTCATATTCGAAATAAACATGATGCCGCAATTATTGCAATTTGCTGATCAGGTTTGGCCAAAATTTGTTTCCTTTCCCTTTTTTTTTTTGTTATCAAAATATGATTGAGTTTGTATAATTTGAAAGCTACGCCAAGCAATAATGCCAGATTTTTTTCTTAGGATTCTTTTAAGATTATTGCCTTGGGGAAGAATTAACCATTTGAGCTATAATACAACGTGTTAAGATCAATTTGCTACTTTATTATTATCATCCCCCTCGGGTCATTCTTTCTTAGTAGTAAAGAGTAGGGTTGCGAGATGAATACCTTAATCCGTATTCGTATCCGTATATGATATGATGGAGATTGAGTTCCAACATATTTGTACTCGTTAGGATGTTGATACGCATATGGATACATAAAATAGAATATTCGGTTCCATATTCGAATCCGAACATATGTATCCATCGAACGATTGAAATTTTTTTTTGACCCCCTGGATATGAAATTATATTATCAGAATGAGAATGGTGAAAGAGGGGTGATAACTACACTATTTCACTTGCATTACTTATACAATACAAGAGAGATACTCTTTACCCTTATTAAAAAATCCTTAAATCTTATTATTACGAACAAATATCTAACGCATAGAGAAGCCGACCTCATGCATATAAAGTGCCCAATTAATTGCATAAATAATACAGGATATCAACGTCACGTTGAATTATTTTACTAACACGTGACGGGACAAAAAGGATCTTTAATGCCGAAGTAAGTTTTTGTCTTATATGTCAGTCTCAGTTTAAGCTACGTTGTTCCGTCGTTCCCTTCACTCGTTTAAAAGTTGGGACCTCGCCGCTCTCTGGCCCAGCCAAAAAGAGCCCAGCCTGGACGAAATTTTCTTCATTTCCTCTCCTTTTTTGGGCGATTTTTTTTTTATTTTTTTTGAAATGCTCGTCAATGCTTGATGGAAATTTCGAAGCCAATTACTCGAGGACAGGTGAGCCGAACCCCTTTGTCTTCTCGAAGAATTCGTTTTTAAGGGATTTTAGGGTTTTTTTTCTAGCTCGTTCTTGGTGAAAATCCTGAATTATTTTGTAGTTCAGTGAAAAGATTTGAGCTTGGAAGCTCATTGAGTTGTTTTATAGCTACTAACTGTTCTCTTCTCTTTTTTTTCGATGGAAAGGTGTCTTTTTTGCTGGGTTTTATCCCATTGTTTATAGCGTGGATATATGCTGAGCTCCTGGAGTATTTAAAGAGAAGAACGGCGTCCAAAATGTAAGCACACACAGTTTTTTTTTTTTTTGTAATTTGATCGAAATTTTTAGTTTTTTATGTATTGGATTTCGATTATCCTGGCGAAATGTGCATTCCTTTATTTGTGCTTTTGAGTGTTGTGGGACAAAACCCAGAGCCAATTTTTTTTACTTTTTTATCTTTAATCTCTTATATTTTGATTATAAGGAATTTCGAGGTGTGATAATTTAATGGCAGAAACTCTAATGCTAATATGGGTGAATTCTTTGTATTGCATATCATTCTTTTTTTGGGTTGAGACCTCTTTGTGTTATTATTCTTGCAAATATGTATTCCATTGTTAGTAATTTTTGCTCTATTTTTGCTGTAATTTCTTAATTATGTTGTGGTTTAAGTATATGGAATTTGGAAATGTGATATAGTATTTTCAGTGCCAGAAATGATGATGGAAATGTAGGCGAATTTGGTATCGGTCCATTTAGGGAAGATGCTAATACTCACTTACTAGAGGATGGGCTTCTATCACCATCTTCGAAGACTCGGACGGCAGAAACACCTGCCATTTTCCGGTGCCTATAATTACTAAATTATATTCTGAAAATATTTAGTTGTTTGCTTGAATCTTATCAAGTGTAATTTGCTTCTTCTCTGTGGAGCTGTTCAGATTCCTTATGTTGGATAAAGATTTCTTGGTTGAACACAGATTGACATTGAGAGCAATGTAAGCCGAGATATTTTCTAAGTTTTTGACAATGAAATTCTTGTTAGATTGTAACTCAAGCTAAGGGTTCTCGATGATTATGTTTCAGGTCAGAGTTTGGAGCTTTCATGGTCTTATATTATCTGTGTGACCGCACGGATCTATTTGGAGAATCAAAAAGGGTGAGTTTTTATTAGCATTTTGAGATGGAGTATTTGAAGAAACATTGAACCATAATATTATTCTATGTAAACCTGTTCAGTATTAAAAAGGAAAAAAAAACAGAATTTTTGTCCTCCAATAATATAAAATTTACCATATATACAACGCCTAGAGTGTTAAAGACGTAAACAAGAGGATTGAGAATGAGGTACTGGAGTCTAATCCTTGAAGGGGCACCAAAGGGTACAAACTTAGTATAAAACTAAGCTATAAGTGAACATTTAAGTTAGAATAAAAAAAGATAAACTCATCCTAAATTTGATGAAGCAAGTCTTAAGTGCTTTTAAGTAGCCTTCAGTCCCTTATTTTGTGTTACATTTATTGAGGTATTCTATTATGAGTTGTTGATGGCACTAGGTGGACCGAACAAAGTCATTTAACATGTGTTGAAATTGATGCCATGACCATAGCTAGAATATGTTATGTTCATCCAAAATAGCAGAAAATGGAAAAGAAAACTAAATTCACACTATGTTTGGGAGTTCACTAGGGGAAGGGAAAGGGAAAGATAAAGTAGGGAAAGTGAAGGTAGAGAAGGGAAGGAAAATTGTAATAAAGGGAAGGGAAGAGAAGGGAAGAAGGTGAACTTAATTCAACTAGTTCGAGAGTTCTAATAAAGGGAAGGGAAGGGAAGGGAAGGGAAGAAAATATATGTAAATTTACACAAATGAACTTTCATGTTAGTAAAACATTTTGACAACTAATAAATGATAAAAAAAGGTGAAGTGCCATACTTAGAAATTGGTTGTGCATCATCATCATCATTATTATTATTATTACTATTGGTAATGCCTTGCATATTCCCAATACACAAGCTTATAAGAACTTACTTTCAAAATAAAAGTAACATACATAGACTTTGTAGGAAACAACCTACAACATAACATCACTAGCTTATCAAAATAACA
>BQKN01000729.1:557344-569064 GCA_022839385.1 Asparagus kiusianus | reverse complement strand
TAGACTTTAACCCATGATTTTGGCTATTTTCGACAAAATCACAAGTTGTGCCACATTGAGTGTTTTATTCATATTAAAAATTTGTGAATTTTAAGTGGACTATAATCGATGATTTTGGCCCGTTTTCATCCAAACCATATATCATCATCCTACATAAAATATTTTATGCATACTCTAAAATTCTCAAATTTTTGTATACTATAACAATGGATTTGGCTATTTCAGCCAACCTAAAAGTTATTGTCTCATAAGGAATATTTTATGCATACTCCAAATTTCCAAATTTTTGTGGATTATAAACCATAATGTTTACTATTTTTGATGAAATAAAACTTGCCACCCCACTCTAGAATATATTATGTTTACGCTAAAGTTCTTGAATTTCTTTAGACTAAAATCCATTATTTGTTTTTTTTTATATAGTATCACAAGTTTTCTTTCCGCATAGAGTATTTTTATGCATACTTAAAAATTTTAGAAATTCTATTTATTTTAATACATGATTTTGCCTATTTTCAACCAAATAACAAATTATCATAAGACACAATATTTTATGCATAGTCCAAAATTACTAAATAATTTTAGTTGTTTTCAACCTAATCTCTAGGTGATCCATCACAAAATTTTGTGTACTAAAAAGTTTCTGAATTTTTATGGACTGTTTAGAGGTGCTTTATAAATTAATTGATGATCGAAGGTGGTTATTGTGTAGTGATCCTATTTTTAAGGTGATTTTTGAGAGAAATTACTGTTTTTTTGCATACTCCTAACTTTTCCAAATTTTATAGAGTATATAGCCCATGATTTTGAGCATTTTGACCAAATTACAAGCTGTTATCTTGCATTGAATATTTTATTCGTACTCTAAAATCCTCAAATTCTTGTGGACTATTATCAATAATTTTGACCTTTTTTTCCAAATCACATGTAGTCATCATGCACTAAATATTTTATGTATATTCTAAAATTCCTGAATTTCTATAGACCATAACCTATGATTTTGACCGTTTCTGACGAAATCACAATTTGTCATACTGCACAAAATATTTTATTACTATTTTGAATTTCTTAAGCTTTTGTGACTATAACACATGATTTTAGTTGTTTTGGGTCAAATCACAAGTTGTCCATATTTTATATGTACTCCAAAATTCCTCAAATTATGTGGATTATAATTCATGATTTTTCCTGGACCTAATAACATATTATTGCCCCACGCCTAATAACATATTATTCCCCGCTTAGAATATCGTGTACTTCAACGTTTTTTGAATATGTATGGCTATAATCCATGAGTTTGTTCCTTTTTTTGGTGAAATCACTTGTTGTGCACTGAATAATTTATGGGTACTTTGATATTCTTGTAATTGTGTGGACTACAATTCATGATTTTGGCTATTTTCGACCAAATCACAAGCCATTATTTAGCATAGAATTAGAATATTTTACACATCCTCCGAAAAAATTCTATGGATTATAACTCATAATGTTGGCCGTTTTTGACCGAATCCTAAATTGCTAACGCACATAAAATATTTTATGCTCTGGAATTTCCGAATTTCTCAGGACTATAACCATAATTTTGGTTGTTTTCAACCAAATTACAAGCTATCGTCTAGCATAGAGTACTTTATGCATACTCAAACATTTATGGATTTGAGTGGACTATATATCAATGATTTTGGTCGTTTCGACCAAATTATTAATTATCATTCCACGTAGAATATTGTATGCATACTATGAAATCGTCAACTTTTTGTGGACTGTAACAATGATTTTAGCCTTTTTGAACTAAATCACAAATTGTTATCCCACATATAATAGTTTGTGTACTACTAAATTTTTCTCAATTTTGTGGACTATAATCCATGATTTTGGTCATTTTCGATGAAATATAATATTTCCATCCCGCATAAATATTTTACGCACACCCCAAAATTTAATATATTACGTGCACTCTAAAATTTTTGAACTTATGTGAACTGTAATCCATGATTTTGACTGTTTCGACTAAATTAGTTGTCCCGCTAAAATAATTTTTTGCACACCAAAAAAATTTGAAATTTTGTGGACAATAACCCATGAGCTTGGCCGTTTCCGACCAAATTACAAGTTGTCTGGCATAAAATAGTTTAGCCAAAATTCGTGATTTCTTATGGACAGAAATCACTATTTTGACCACTTTTGACCAAGTCACAAGTTTTCAATCACATAGAATATATTTCATGTATGCTCAAAAATTCTCAAATTTATATGGACTATGGCCTATTATTTTTTACCGTTTTGAGCCTTATCAAAAGTTTCCTTCCCGCATAGAATATATGTGTATTGCGAAATTACCAAATTTCTACTGACTATATATAATGATTTTGCTGGCGTTTCAATCAAATCACAAATCTTCGTCTCATATATAATATTGCATACTCTAAAATTCATGAATTTTTTGTGGACTATAATAATGATTTTGACCATATTCAAACAAATTACAAATTGTCGTCCCCCATAAAGTATTTCGTGCACACTCCAAAAATTTCGAATTTCTTTGGACTATAACTTGTGATTATGATATTTGTCGTTGAAATAAAAAATTGGTACCCCGCATAAAACATATTATGCGTATGTGAAATTCTTTAATTTTTGTGGACTTTGGTCCATGATTTTTCATTGTTTTCGAGCAAATCATATATTGTCGCCCGACATGGAGTATTTTATGTGTAATAAAACTTTTTTGTAATTTTGTCGACTACAACCTATGATCTTGGTCGTTGTTGACCAAATCACAAATTATCTTTCTGCACAGAATATTTTATACTTAGTTCAAAATTCCTAAATTTTGATAGACAAAACCAATGATTTGGTCATTTTTCAATTTAATCACAAGTGGGAGCTATTTTACCTGGGTATTTCTATCATGAAGCTGTACCCGTACCGCACACATTCTTGTACCCAAACTTCATGGACACTCCTTCAGTATATGCATACTTTTATTCAGACTTGTAAATTATATGATATACGTTACTTAAACTACTTTCCATACACTTCTTGGATTATATATCCTACACTTCACGTCCATTTCTTGAAACTCGATAGACGTGGGCCGGGTTCGTTTCAGGCCAATGAAGTTCAAAACTACAATTTTAAAGGATCGATGTATATGAACATTCTAATTTATAATAGTCTAACATAACTAAAAAACTTTAAAATGTGATAGGAATTTTAACTCCAATGACACGTAAAATGAAAAAAACAATCTCATGTACATTATTGATTTCAATACATATATGTAATCGTGTCCCTATACCCTATATTTTAACAATTTGCTATGTCTTGTAGCCAAACCCGCACCTGTACCTGTACCTGCATCTGTTTCCATGCAACTTAGAGTGGGAGTCCTTCATTAAAATATTTTGTGTACTCCAAAATTAACCCATAAGTGTGAACATTTTTGACCAAATGACTAGTTGTCGTCCCTATAGAATATATGATGCATTCTATGGAATTCTCTAATTTTTATGAAATAGTACCTATAATCGTGGCTAATTGCGACCAAACGTAAGTTGCTGTCGCGCATAGAATATTTTATGCGTACTCTAAATTTTCCAAATATTTGTGGCCAATAGGTCATGATTTTGGCCGTTTTTTGCCAAATTACAAATTTCCGTCCCGCATGGAATATTTCATGCGTACTCCAAAGTTCCTGAATTTCTAAAGACTATGACCCATGATTTTGTCCCCTTTTGACCAAATGGTGCTGTCCTGGATAGAGTATTTTATGCATACTAAATTTTGTTTTTCAAGATTTTAGTGGATTGTAATCCATGATTTTAGCTGTTTTCGACTAAACCACGAAATTCCATCACCGGTAGAATATTTTATGTGTACAAGAGTTGAAGTAACACTAGGTCGACTGTACTACGCCATTTATATGTTATGTTCAGCCAAAGTAGCGGGGAATATTAAAGAATGATAAAGTCAAAAGCTACCCAGACTAAATAGTGATGTGATGCCAAACCCATCAATTTTGTCCAATCAGAGTCAGAAACTAAGTACTACTGTCTAAATTGAACTCCTAAATTGAATACCGCTAAGTATAACAAAATTCATATACGAGGCCCAACTGCCTGTCAGATAGAAGCTTGTAGAATCTTTTCCATGCAGTGATTCTACCACATCACTGTATATAGTATGCTCCAAGTTTAAGTCAATGTCTTGCAAATTCTCTTTGTTCATTATTATTTGTGATAGATATGGCCACCATACTAATAAATGGTCACTTGCAGGTGTACAACAGGGACATATTCTTTTTTCTCTACTTTCTTTTGATCGTCGTGGCAGCAATGACTTCTTTTAAGGTCCATCATGAGACGTCTCCAGTTTCAGGGAAATCTATACTTTATCTTAATAGGCATCAGACAGAGGAATGGAAGGGGTGGATGCAGGTGAATTATACTCAAACATAGCTTTTTTATCGTAGAAAAGAAAAAAAAATTAGTTCTATAGTGAGATACTTTTATATTAGTGATTCATGACTTTGCTAGTTTACTCGTCTTGCTTAGGGCAATTTTTTTTCCTTGATGCTGCATAAATTGTTTCAATCAGTACACTTAATTATCTTATACATGGATGTGGTGGATTAACTATTCTAGTAACTAACAGCTTCTTGGTTGAACTCTAGAAATAGCTGAAATATTAATCTTCATTCTGGTATAACTCCGAAGCATGTTTGTCAACGTCTCCAATTTCTTGGAAGAGAATGCCCAGCTGATATGTTTTCCACTTTGCTCACTGGAACATTTTTTAATTGACAGTTAAACCTCCAATGGTATATTTTCTAGTTTGGCCTGCAATATGGGTTTCCTCAGATTGTTTTATATTTTTGCAGGTACTGTTTGTGATGTATCACTACTTTGCTGCAAAAGAAATCTACAATGCAATCCGTGTTTTTATCGCTGCATATGTTTGGATGACTGGATTTGGAAACTTCTCATACTATTATGTTAGAAAGGATTTCAGCTTGGCACGGTTTGCTCAGGTGACTGACAATCCTTCTAACAATTCTGCTCCTTTTTGCATTCTTCAGTAACATCATATAAGATTGCTAATTGCGGATAGACCCCTATACTATTGTCCAATTGCGGGTAGACTCCCTTTAGCTTAACTGTTGCAGATAGACCCTCTGAGTGGTTTCTTTTTTTTAACTCTTGAAAGAGAAGATTGTTGTTTGACAAATAAACATCCTATGGGTAAAAGAGTCAAAAAAGTTTTCACCCAGGGGGTCTATCTGCAACCCTAAAGCTACATGGGTATATTCTCAATTGGGTAATAGTACAGAGATATATCCATAATTAATCAAATAAAATTCTAACAAAAATGTGTCATATTGAACAGATGATGTGGCGACTTAATTTCTTTGTGGCCTTCTGCTGCATTGTCCTTAATAATCATTACATGCTGTATTACATTTGCCCGATGCACACCTTTTTCACTCTCCTTGTCTACTTCGCTCTTGGATTTATGAACAAATACAATGATCGTGGATGGGTAATTGCTATAAAAATCGCTGCTTGCTTTTTGGTGATTGCTGTGATGTGGGAGGTCCCTGGTGTTTATGATTTTGTTTGGCGCCCATTTGCATTCCTTTTAGGTCAGTATTTCTCTAAAGAAGTTTGCTTGTATTTTGACTTGTTTCTTTAGTTTCTTTAATATATGCATATATATATAAAAATCCACTTTTTTCTGCAGCCTACAATGATCCACATGCATCAACAAAATATCCACCGATGCATGAATGGAATTTTCGTGCTGGGCTTGATCGATACATATGGATTGTGGGAATGATCTATGCATATTATCATCCAGCTGTAAGTTTTATGGTTATTTTGGAGCCACTTCTTATATTTGGGCATTATTATGACTTTCCTAATTGAGATAACCCTTTTTCTTGTTGAATGTAGGTTGAAAAGTGGATGGAGAAACTTGAGGAAACTGGAGCAAAACTGAGAATATTAATTAAAGCAGTTGTCATAACAGTTTGTTTAGTGGTAGATTTCACAAATCCATGAATCTTTTTTTCCCTTTTTCTTTTCTAATTGTTACATCCTTGTTTTGTAATTTCCTTTCGTTGTTGTAGGCAGGTTATTTTTGGTATGAATACATATATAAATTGGAGAAGTATACGTACAACAGATACCATCCCTACACATCATGGATCCCAATAACGTATGCATTCCTGTGCCAATTTGTTATACACTCATAAGACATCACTTAAATTCACAAAAACACCCTTGGGCTCTGGGGTGTTTTGCACAAACCCGTCCTGAACTTTATAAATTAGGAAAGAGAAAAAGAAAACTCCCATGCACTTTCACAGTTATATAAAAAGCACCTAAAGTTCAGGGGGTTATGTGAAACTTTCCCTGATACTTTTAATACCTCAAACTGATACATTCTGTTCATATTTTAGCATCTACATATGCTTGAGAAATATCACACAACAATTCAGGAGCTGCACTCTCACTCTCCTCGCGTAAGTAACAAGTGATCTGCCACTATCTTTACGTCCCCCATTATATTCCACGATTTCATTTATGTAAGTTCATATTTACCACAACAAGAACATTTTTCTGATATATTCTAGTTCTTTGCTCGTTCAGGTGGCTAGGAAAAATAACACTCGAGACCTACATATCACAGTTCCACATCTGGCTCAAGTAACAATGATCACTTATTCCAACATAAAGTGCTTGCTTCATTTTTTCCCCCTCCTTTTCTTATGCATGAATCTCTAAGACTTTTCTATTACAAATCACAGAACTGGAGGTCCCGATGATCAGCCACGAGCTCTGCTATCCCTTATCCCCAATTACCCTATGCTCAACTTCATGCTCACTACAGCAATTTATGTAGCGGTATGCACATAAAAGTCTTAAATGCATTTTCATATGAGACTAGTTTTGATGCCTTTATTTATTGCATTCTTTGCAGGTTGCGCATAGGATATTTGAACTGACGAATGTATTGAAGTTGGCGTTTATACCGAGGGATAATAAGCGCTTGATGTCTAATGTGACTTCGGCAGCTTCGTTTTGTGCCACTTTGTACTTTTCAGCTTGGTTGTTGTTATACCTTCTTAAAATACTGGTAAGGAGATTTCTGCTCACCTTTTAGTAGCCATTACCTAGTAAACACAAAAACACATAGATAAAGAAAGAGACAGTAAATGAACGAATAGGTGAATTGATTGGTTTAATGTTTATGTTTAAAATCTAAAGAAAATTTTGGTTTCTTAAGGGCTTTTGGTTTTCTGAGTCGGAATGGAGTACGTTGATAAAATTCTATGCAAACTAAACAAAATATTATTTTCAGCCATCCATTTTGTCACTAGTAAATGCACAAGCAAAAATTGGAATACTTGAATCTTATTTACTCTAGCTGATGTTGACCAATTTTCCGAGTGGATTATGTGTTAAGCTTTAGTAAGTCGAGAAGGCTTCAAAGTCAGACTCTTTCCATTCAAATTCAAAGCTTGACGAATCATATAAAAAATTCACTGTGTTAAACTTGATCCATCATGTAAATTGCTCTAAAGCCAAAACTCCCAAGTTTTTTTTTAATCTTAATTATCCATGCACTAGCAAGACACACAATAAAGTCCGCTATGTATTTTGACTTGTTTCTTTAGTTTCTTTTAAGTAAAATATGCTTGATTTTTTTTTATTACAGACAATTCAAATGATGTAAATCAGTTCTAAAGGGATGAATTATTGGCATAGGTGGTCTAATATTTAGGGGTGCTAAACAGTATCCGTATCCGAGAAAATATCCGTAACCGTATCCATAGGATACGAATATGATTATTCAAATCTATAACCGATAGGATATGATTACGGATAATGATTGTGTAGTGAAATATCCGTATCCGTATCCGAAATATCCGAATACATATTAGTCATACTCTTACGATAGTTTCGATTCTTAGATTTTGGATTTGTGGTTAATTTTGATGATCAAGATGTCTAATTTTAACTTTTCAATTATAATGGACATATTAACGAACTCTTTTGTATCACATGAAATATGTTTTTCTCAATACTATCTAGTTTTGTCATAGCTGTTTTGTATACGCATGCATATCCGCATGTATATCCGTAACCGTATCCGATTTTAACAGATATGGTTATAAATTTTTCTTACCGATGTATATCTGTATCCGTATCCGTATCCGAGATGGGTAAGCGGATATGGATATGATAAACATCATATCCGAGCCGTATCCAGACCGAATGCACCCCTACTAATATTGCATGCCAGTAGGAAGGATTTCGATCCCAAATTTTCCCAAATAACGTACATGCACATAAATCAAGCTCGAAAGCGACATCAAAAATCTTTGTTATAAAATGAGTTATGGACTCATATTGTCAACATAGTAGTTTAACATGTGGATTGGGTGACGAAACTAATAACCTCCTCCTCTCTGTTGCCTTTGAATCACATGCAGGCATGAAAACTTTCTCCCAAAAACACAAGAGCTTCAGTTTGGTGATGATAATGATCCTGTGCAGTAGAAGATCAATGAACGTAGAATTGAGCTTATTTCGAGTTTTATGTGTATATAAGGTTATCGTCGTCGGTTGTGTGATCTCTTTTTCTTTTTTCCTTCTTTTTTTTTGTCAGAATTGGTTGCCTAGTTTACTTATTACCTCTGTATCAATGTTGTTGTATGATTATATTAATAAATGAAATGAAGCTGTATTATTTGCAAGTTTTATTGTAGAATGTGTGTACGAGCTTTTAAATTTATTTGAGGTTTTAAATTATTTGAAGCAATACTATTCGAAGTTTTGAAAATAAAAGGAGGATCACTTGTCAATGTTGACTATAAAAGAATCATATATGGATTATTACTCTTCAAAAAAGAATGTTTTTGGTCGGTCATTTCCAGGAAAGTTCTTGCTCTTTTATTCTCATCAAAATTATTAATCCAAATTTGACCAAAAAAAAATTGAAATTTTATCCTCATCGAAATTCTTAATCTAATTTTTTAAACTAAAAAAGCTCGCTCCAAATGTGTACTAGTGCATATCAGGAGACCTAATCCAATGACAAAATTCAGAAAACTACATATTATTTTAAAAAAAAGTCTAAAAAATATAAGTTAGGTCTCATTAAAAAAAACACGATGAAGAAATAGATTCAGCAACCGGTGAACCAAAGACGAATATTATCCAGAACTATTATAGGTCTTAAAAAGATATATTAAAGGAATAAACACTCACAAAGATTGAGAGTGTTTTTTTTATTTATGATGGAAATATATTAAGAGAAATTTTTTTTTTGAAATAAACTTTTTCGATTTGTGAATTTACAAAGATAATATGTTGATACACATGAAGAAATTTGACATTATATTTAGTTGTTTTTTTTTTATAAATAAAAAAAAAACTATCATGAAAATTTTTTATGTAACTTTGCTATTTTCGGCTTTGCATGATTTTCTGGAACAAACATGTAATTTATAAATATTATAAAAAGTCGCCCAAAGTTTGAAAATGAAGGGGAGCAATTGAGAAGGCCAACGGAAGTGAGAAAGTTCGGCCGCGTATAAATTTCGTTTACCGCATATAAATCTCTGTACGGGTGTCAGCCTTTCGCCGGCCAGAAAAAATCTGAGAAAATTGGGTTTTTATATATAGCCCACGGGAAGTTGGCCAGACTTAGTCCCCCATAAAAATTTCTGTGCGAACATCCCTATAAATTATATTATTCATTTTTTTTTCAGGAATAACACATTTAAGCGAGAGGGTATTTTTGACTCGAGTGCTGCTATAGGGATCCCAAAATAGAGGACCTTGCATAGGACATGTGAGTTGTCACCTCCCTGTCCCGTGATGCACTGTTCATGAATATTGCATCGCGGGACAGGGACGCAACACCTTACCTATCCCACTCATGGTCCCTTATTTTAGGGTCCGCGAGGCATTTTTCTTTTGAGTCAATGATGTGGTGCTTTCTTATTTATTTCTTTAGGCCACCGGAGCAATTAATATGCCGCACTATATTATTACTTTCTATTAAACTAATTTTTTATTTGTATATTTATATCTTATTTTAGCGTGAAGCGTTATCAACTTCGCCGCATCATCCTCCACTTGCGTGCGTATCAAGAGATTGAATTTTTTTTTTCCCTCAAGAGATTGTATATTTATATCTTATTTTAGGGTCCGAACCAGCTCATACCCAACCCTAAAATGGGGTACCAAAAAGATTGAAGAGTATTTTCCATCATAATAGAAGGGTAAGGAGCATATTGAAAATTAAACAAAAACTAAAATAGAAACTGTTTTTCTCAAAAATAATCTTAATTATACAAAAAACCACATTTAATTTTTAATTTTTCATAAAATTAAGGTAATCATACAGAAAATACATTTGTTTTTTAATTTTTCATGAACAATCTTTAAAGGTTGCAACCAGCCACCTCTTAATCCAACTTTCTCTAAAAGCCAAAAAGAAACTTAGATTTTTCAAATTTTCACGAACCATCTTTAAAAGTTGCAATCAACCACCTCCTAATTCAACTTTCACTATAAAAGTCAAAAACAAACTAAAAAATTTCACATTCAAAGCATATACCTTATATGCTCACAAGAAAAAAATGAGTCGCATGTCTTGAATAAGTTTTTAATGATAAATTCTAAGGGTATTTTCAGATTTATAGTTAAAATTTTGGCTAACAGATGGGTGATTGCAACACAATCCCACTTAAAATTGAAAACCAAAGATGGTTTTATAATAATTATCCTATTTTGAGGGTGACTTTTTAGGAAAGAAAACAAATAAAAACTTAAAAGGGCAGTAATAATCAGTTTAAAGATCCAAATGGACCCTCAGAAAATTCAAATTACAAAGTACCTAAACATATTTAAGATAATACGCCTACTTGAAAGTTGAAATGAATCAAAAGGCAAACTTAAAAAAAAAGTACATAAAAAGAGAAACAAGCAATCTAACCTATTACACAGAGCTAAATAAGGACATTATCCCACAAAATGTCACTTCTATCTAGCAAACCCTAACCCTAATCTCCACAGGTTGCAAACCAATCATCATGATCATGCATGTCCGTCTATCTCTTCGGTGGCCTCTCGTCGTCCTCGTCATCACCACCACCATCGTCGGAGTCATCATCATCATCCCCTGGCCTCTTCCTCTTCGCAGGAGCAACGTCCTTTCCGGAAGCACCGGCTGCTTCTCCTCCTCCCTCGTCGTCGTCATCTTCTTCTTCGATGTCCTCATCTTCACCACCAGCACCACCACCGTTCTCTTCTGGTTCGAAGTCGCTGGCATCTTCCTCGTCTTCTGCACGACCTACTGGTCGAACAAGGTATTCTGTTCCCATATCCTTCAGAGACGTAACAAAATCAGAGATGATGAAGGGAAGAAAACAAATTTAGAACGTGTGATACATTGGAGATACAAAAATACCAGACTGAAGAAGCCCAACATTAGAAAGGAAAGCACTGGTCAATTCACAATATTATTGCGAGGGGAGAATGTGTGATCAATTCATAACAAAAGGCACACCCACTGTCCTTTTCTCAAAAATATTAGGGGGGGGGGGGGGGGGGGGGGGCGTGGGTGAGAGAAAATTAAAAAAGAAAAAACAAAAAAAAGCTTTTTTTTTTTTTTTTTTTTTTTTTTTTTTTTTTTTTTTTTTT